>ML213596.1:1023288-1200079 GCA_004379715.1 Crucibulum laeve
GGCTCCCTACCCCTCTCATACAATCCCTACATCTCCGCAATTAGCGCAACAGCCAGCATTCTTGGATCTTCAATTTCAGCTGAGGATCTGATGACAGCAATTACTGGAGAATATGAGCACTGGCTTCTCAAGATGAGGAGCGGCAGTAAGGAGGAAAACATAGCCTTCTACTCCAATGATTCTTCCCAAGGGAAGAAGGGCTTGAGTTCAAAGAAAAATGTTGAATGCTATAATTGCAAGAAAAAGGGTCATTATAAGGCTGATTGCTGGGCAAAAGGAGGGGGAAAAGAGGGCCAAAACCCGCACCTGAAGAAGGATAAAGAGTCCAAGGACTCTGCCGCGGCAGCCAAGGCTAAAGATGAGGAAAAATCTGAGGCAGCATGGTTAGCATGTGCTGAAGATAACATTGCAGACTTTATGGAAGAAGGCTTACCTGCATCTATTGGTGGGGAGCATCCACTGGACCAGACAGTCCCAGACAACATATACAAGCTGGATTTACTAGATCTGGCATCAGGATATAATTCAGATGAATATTCTGACCTTTATTCAATATCTGGCAACAATTCCAAGGATCTTGAGGACCTTGGAAGCGACACAGGCTCAGCTGAGCCAGCCCTATCAGAAGAACAATGGGCCGATGAGTCTTACAAGAGCTTGGACCCAGAAGAAGCATTTACATGTACGCACAAAGCAGCTGCTCTTACCTCAGAGAGCCCAGGAAGCTGTCTAATTGATGTCGAGCTATATGATTCTGGAGCCTTGAAACATATGTCAGGCTACAGGGATAGATTCACTAATCTAAAGGATATACCTCCGAAGCCAATCACTGCCGCAGACAAGAAAACATGTAGTGCAACAGGTGTTGGTGACATGTATGTCAACTTACCAAATGGAGGCTCAAAAACGCGAGTGTTATTGCGTGAAGTCCTGTACACTCCCATAATGGGTGTGACCCTGATGTCAATCAGCCAAATTGCAGCAGCCGGATCAACAATCATCTTCTCTGGAGACTCATGCCTGATCTTCAATCAGGGAAAGAAGCACCTCGGCAAGATTGACATCAGAGGCAGACTGTATCGCGTCTACACGCCACACTCCATGACTGAGGAGTTTGCAGGCAAGGCAAATGAAGTCTTGACAATTGACGAGCTTCATTGTTGGATGGGCCATGTAGCTCATGAAGCAGCTCAATGTCTAATGAAGGAGAAGTTAGTAATGGGCATCTCTTTGGACGAAACAAGTGAAGCCATCATTTGTGAATCCTGTGAGTGGGGTAAAACCCATCAGAAACCTGTACAGAAGGCTCACAAGGATCCATGCTCATCCGGAGTTGGAGATTTAATCCACTCTGATTTATGGGGACCAGCACCTGTCAAAACGATCAATCGAAAGGAATATTACATTAGTTTCACAGATGATCACAGCAGATATACAACAACTTACCTCATGCACAACAAAGACAAGGCCTTTGACTGGTACCAGGTTTATGAAGCCTGGCTGAAGACACAGCTGAAAATCCAGATTAAATGCCTTTGCTCAGACTGAGGTGGCAAATATATGGATGGCAATTTTACGGCTCACTTACAAAAGGCAGGAACTATTCGAAAACTTACAGTGCACGACACTCCAGAATATAATGGCATCTCTGAACACCTGAATCGAACTCTATTAAATAAAGTATGCACTATGTTACATGACAGCAGACTACCTAGGTTCCTCTGGGGTGAGGCTATAAATCATGCAGTTTACTTGAAGAACCACACCTGGACACGCGCTCTCGGGAATACAACACCCTATGAAATCTTCTGGGGCAATAAGCCCGACCTTTCGAACCTTCAGCCATGGGGATGCCATGTATGTGTCCATGACACAAGCAATTCGAAGCTTGGTGGTCATGCCAAATATGGCTTCTGGGTCGGATTTGATGAGGAAAGCAATGGAAATCGCATCTATTGGCCTGAAAAGTGCTCCATCACTGTAGAAAGAAGTGTCAAATTTAATTTCAAAGAGGAAATTGTAGTCAAAGGAACTACGCTCGAGGGGGAGGATCTTACCGGCTTCAATTTTGAGGATGACTTCATTGAGCATCCTTCCTCCGACTCCACCAATCCCACACCTAGCACGCATCCCACCGTCGAAGAGATCCCTGACCCAGAAGCCCCACCACCTCCATGCACTACATGCCAGCAACAACCCCACATTGAAACAATCCCTGATCCAGAGGCCCCCAAAGTTACAGGAGGGCAAGGCCAGCGTGTCCGAAAAGAGTTGGCCTACATCCGTCGACTGCGCGAGGGTGAAGGAGTTGCAAGCACGAGGGCTGGAGATCCCATTATTCCTGTTGGCCTACAAGGCACCAGGACGGATGAGGAGACAGGGGGAGTGGCAGCTGAAACAGATGAGTGGGAGATGGTTAGTGTGGAGGAATTTGCAATGGCATCAGTCATTGAAAATGCAGAAGGACTAAACCCAACTTATGAGGAAGTGCAAAAACAATCTGACTGGCCCAAGTGGAAGGAGGCCATTGATGCCGAACTGAAGTCTCTTGAAGACAACAGCACCTGGAAGCTTGTTGAACATCCCAAGGGCAAGAACATTGTTGACTGCAAATGGGTTCTTTGAATCAAGAAGAACACGGCTGGGGAAATTGAAAAGTACAAGGCACAGTTAGTTGCTCGCGGATTTACACAGATACATGGTGTAGATTACTACAAAACTTACGCACCTGTTGCTCGGCTCACTTCCTTACGACTCCTCATTGCTGTCGCCATCCAGAAAAAGTGGCGGATCCACGGGATTGATTTTGATGCAGCATTTTTGAATGCCCTCTTGAACGCCTATGAAGAAATCTACCTCGAACAGCCAATTGGCCATGTCCGAGGCGATCGACGGCGCTATGTCCTACGCTTGCTGAAGGCATTGTACGGCTTAAAACAGGGCACAAGAAGCTGGTATGAAGCGCTCCGCGCTGCTCTCGAAGATCTAGGATGGATTGTGTCAGCTGCAGACCCTGGGGTATTTTACAAGAAGATTGGCGATGACTTACTGGTACTGGCAGTTCACGTAGATGACTGCATCATAACTGGAACCTCTGAGAAACTCATCAGCAAATTCAAGAAGGAGATAAATGCGAAATATAAAGTGACGGATCTGGGCGAAGCAAACTGGCTACTTGGAATCAAAATCTCTCGCGACGACGCGGAGGGCACAATTGCACTCTCACAGCACACCTACATCGACTCCATCATTTCCTGCTTCAATTTCGATGACTTGAAGCCCTCCTCTATCCCCATGGATCCTCATATCCCGCTCTTGTGATCCCAATGCCCCACCAAGCTCGAAGAAATTGCAAGAATGAAAAACATACCTTATTGCAAAGCTGTAGGCTCGTTGATGTATGCAGCCATGGGGACGCGACCAGACATAGCATTTGCGACGTTGACAGTAGCCCAGTTTATGGACAATCCGGCCTGGATCCATTGGGAAGCCGTCAAGAAGATATTTTGCTACTTGAAAGGCACACGCAATCTTGAACTTGTGTACGGCAGGTCGAAGCAGGATCTAGTCGGATACACGGACGCAGACGGTGCGTCACAGGACCACAGGCGAGCAATTTCGGGCTACGCATTTCTCATAGACGGCAGTGCAGTGTCGTGGTTGTCGAAGAAGCAGGAGCTGGTGACACTATCAACAACGGAAGCCGAGTATGTGGCCGCAACGCACACGTCAAAGGAAGCGATCTGGCTCCACCAGCTGATCAAAGAAATATTCGGGTCCCTGAACGGCCCAACTACCTTATTTAGCGATTCGCAATCGGCAATTGCACTCACTCGGGACGGAAACTATCATGCACGCACGAAACATATTGACATCCAGTATCATTTTATTCGATATATTGTCGACGCCGGATCCATCAAATTAGTTTATTGTCCAATGGCCGAAATGACGGCCGACGTCCTAACTAAGGCACTCCCAAGTTTCAAAGCAAAACATTTCGCAAGCGCACTCGGACTTGTTACGGTTTGAGGGGGAGTGTTGGAAATACAAACCATCTCGCGCATTGCCCGCCCTTAAAGCACCACTCGGAATTCCTAATATTGGACCCACGTATTATTTAGACAAAATAGCAACACATTTATTACTCGGATTCTGTAACGTAGATACAATTGATTAGTATGATTAATTCTACTTTTGTACATACTCCTTTTATTATTTCTCGTAGTATAAAAGGTCTCTAGATAGCGTAGAAACACCTCAGTCAATTCTTATCTGACTGAGGTGAGTTACAACTTACTTACTTATTTCATTTCACTCTTACTGATTGTTCTCGTAGCTTTACTTTATTTTATTCCGTTAGGTATTGCTACGTCTCAATATATATTAGTCAATTCTTATCTGACTGAGCTTTACTTTATTTTATTCCGTTACGTTCAAAGACTCCACTATGATGAGAAATTTATTATCAAAAATGCTGTACACACAGAGTAAATCAGGGAACGTGATATTTTCCAACGAGCTTGCACGTCGATATGGGAATCAGGGTGTTGTATCTACGTCTCTTCATCCTGGATTTCTGAGGTCGGGAATAATACGGCATTTACGCGGAATAAACTTCCTGCTCGCGGTAGGGGCATTCTTATTCCCAAAATATAATACTTAATAATCTCTTGTGCTTCCTTCAGAATTTTGTATTGCATCATCCATTATCGCTTAGTGTTCTAACGCAGTTATGGGCAGGAACATCGCCTGAAGACTCGTAATTCAACGGAAAGTATCTTATTCCATGGGCATGGATGGGCAAATGTACGCCGCTTGCAGAAGATCCTGAAACTGGAAAAGAACTCTGGAAATGCCTCGAAGAGCAGGTTCAGGATACTTAAAACAACATTCCAATTTTATTGTCCTAATCGCAAGCTGTATTTACTGTGACCGAATTGTAAACTTCTTGGGCTCACCTCAGTCTGAATGTACATCAATTTAGATATCGTTGCTATGTGATTAAGGGTTATGATCCATGTAGCTGTGCTCAAAACTTCTCTCGGTTAATATTCGGATAACATATCAGTGCATGCGCGATTTACGGAGACTGTCCCTTGCAATTTCTCATCATCACCTTACTCGCTCCTCTTACAGTTTCTTACAGTTATTTATGATGAATTTAATATCATTCTTCCAACAGGTCTTCCCACCTGCGTCGACATTTTCAATCGACGATATTCCTGATCTACATGGAAAAGTCATGATTGTGACGGGTGCAAGTACGGGTGAGATGCAACTCAATAAGTTACGGTACACTGATAGTTAATTGACTCCTTTCACTTGCTAGGTATCGGGAAGGAAACGGCCAAAGTAATTTCGTTTTAAAAAACTCTTAGCTTTTACATAGTTACTAATGTGGTTGGAAATATTAGGCCCTTCTTATTCACAACGCAAAGGTCTATATTGCGACAAGAAGTCAAGAGAAAGCTGAACAAGCAATCATTGACTTGAAAGATCAGACGGGAAAGGAGGCCCATTTCCTAAAACTGGATTTGGCAGATTTAAATTCCATCAAGGCTGCGGCTGAAGAATTTCAAAGGTATGGACTGACTGTCATTCTGACTAATATCCGAAAAGTGGAATTAAATCATTCTCAGTCGTGAGCAAAAACTCCATGTCCTCTTTAACAACGGGTAACTAAATCCACTGCGCGATACGTTCATTTTTATCGTTTAATTAATGATGTGTTGCTCCTCTATAGTGGGGTGTTCGTTCCACCACTAGAGCAAACAACGGCTCAAGGATATGACCTACAATTCGGCACAAATACACTAGGCATGTTGAAAACCTTTTATCATTACTATAGCTCTTGTATTGAAATATAAATTCTCAACTCCAGGCCATTTCTGTTTTACAAAACACCTACTGCCAATGTTACTTTTGACCGCCAGATCCTCCGCTCCTGGCACAGTGCGCATAATCAACACATCTTCCTTTGCTCATTCGATGGGAACCCTTAATTTCAACACTTTCAAAGACTCTAGTGCCAGGAGAGAAATGTCAATAGATGACCTTTATGCACAAAGTAAATTAGGAAACATCGTGTTTTCCAATGAATTGGCTCGTCGATATGGGGGTCAAGGCATTGTTTCGGTATCTCTGCATCCTGGATTTCTGCGGTCCGACGTAGCAAGGCATTTACAGGGTATAAAACGCGTTGTCTATGTAAGCGAATATTTCCTGCATTCTTACAATGGAGTTGACATCTATCGTGTTTAGGGTCTTATAATGCATCACCCACCAGCGTATGGTGCATTGACGCAGCTATGGGCAGGGACATCGACCGAAGGTGCAAACTTGAACGGACAATACCTCATCCCTTGGGCACGCATGGGAGAGGCAGCACCATTAGCGCAAGATCGTAAAATCGCAACGGAACTCTGGAAATGGTTTGAGGAGCAGGTTACGGATATATAACGACAGAGTCAATTAACAAAGTTCTTTGTAACCAGTTAAGGCTGCTGGCAGTCCATACAGTTTAGAGAGGTGTAAAATACCAGCGGGAATAGTAGAAAACTATTAGCACTGCATACCATCACTAAAGGCCGTATAACGATATAATTAATGATAGAACACGGGCACAATTTTTGAAGCGGGGGCTCCAAAAATAGACGTAGCTGATGTTATATTCCAGGGTTCAGAATACAGTGATGCAAAGCAAGGACAAATAGGATGCATCGATTCCCAAGCTTGAAGTGGCCGAAAGTTCATTGAAAGCTAAAGAAATAATACTAGTAGCTGACTTAGAGACTACTGCAGTACATGAATTCAGTGCAAGTAACGATATAAGATTATTATACAACATTCTAAGCTTAAGCGGTATCCATATGCACAATTTCTTCAGCTGATTTATCCAGGGCAGTATTTTTGTTTCGTCGGTCGGAAAGGAAGGTGGTTATACGAAGCTTAAGTTCGGGGACTAAATAAATCGATGAATGAGAAACTAGGAGTGCAAAGAGAACTGCTATGGTGGTATACCTGGGATGACGTCCTCAATTTTCAGCGGTGCTCGGTTGAAGGGATCTTTGGAATCCGACAGTAAGTGTGACTTGATTGTGGAGCGGTCGATAATATTCTTGGAGGATGGCAGGAGAACAGGATCCTTCATGACTGTGTACATCAATGGGTCTGGTATACATCAGATGAGCAAATGGTTAACGGACGATGAATGAAACAAAAAATACCTAAGAATTCTTCCGGAATCTCTCCCAAGTCATCCTCGGCATCCATAGTAGCCTTTGCCTCTTCCACCTTTACCACGAATAGACGAAGCTTCTCCATCTCAGCTTCAGTTTTGATGCTTCTCCGGATTGCAATTTCTGCTGCACTCTCGAAGAGCTCCTTACTGTAACTGCGTCCATCATTGGCAACAGCCTTCACAAACTCTCCTTGGTCGCAAAGGTTCAAAAAGACCTGGAGAATGTCGCTGAGCAGAGCTTTCGGGTCGAACTTGAGCTTTGCAGGGTCGCGGACTTTCAGCGTTTGGTATCTCGGCCCCACAAGGACATGGAGGTTGTAATCTAACATGGCTGCAAGACGATCAACAATCTCGGGCATCATGAACGGCGCTTTCGTCTCCGCTGTGAAGACTTTTAGCAACTCCACAGTTGAGCGACCGAGAGTGGTATAACCCGAAGCTTGTCGCTCTAGAGATCGCAGAGTACCTTCGCGCTCACGGCGGTACTCGCGAGGCTTTGACTCCCAGGTGGCCTTGTCATCCATTTCAACTTGGATCTCGTGAATCTGCGTCATGTCAGTAAGAGACTCGTCCATAAGGTATGTCACATCGTTGATCATGAGGTTAACAAAGCGAACGAATTCGTCGACATTCTTTGCTTCCTCGTTGAGAGCTTGACGGTGGGAGGGATTGTTCCAGACCACTTTCAGGATATAGGCGATGTTTCGTCTGGCATCTATAATAGCGAATATTCGTGGGTTATATCATGACAACAATGATAAGCACATACTGAATTTGTCGTAGAACTGGGAACTTGCGCCTGTCTGCTCAACCTCTGTATACAAATCAGTAGCCGTAGTCAACAAATTTAAAATAACACAAACCAATGTAAAAATGCATCAATGCAGGCATCAGATGTTTGAGTGCCATTGGGTGCGTATTCAATAGATCCCCAAGGATGCCGTTTCTTTCTCGGCCATAGCCCCAGATACTCATGAATAGTACCTATAAATGTTGTAAGCGATCATATTTTTCTTCCATGTTCCAGAAGGCTAACATCATTTATCTTCGACTTCAAGAATGGGTTCTTGATGTACCATGTCGATGTCAAGAATGTAAGCACGAAGGTCAACAGTTCTATCTTCCCAGCGAGCTCGAACTTCTCCGGTGAGGCCCTGAACAGTACATATAAATACATTGGATAAAAAGATAGTTGATAAGACACTGACTGGACCGAGAAGTGCAGATAATCCACAATATCTTCAACGATATACTCTGGGAGTACTCTGAATGACATGGGTACTTCCTTTGATAGCGGCAGCCTATAGTACCGTGCACTTAGTAGGAGCCTTTCAAAAGGTGTTTAGGACGCACGCTGCAGGTGGCTTGGGATGCTGCTTCTTCGGATCTACCTGCCTAATCAACCACGTCGACAAGAAAGTCGTGAACCCAATGCAGCGGAATACGAGTTCCGGCTCAAGAAGACCCGTCTCGAAAGACAGCTGTTGCATACGAATCTTAGCTTTTTCTATTTTGACGAGGTTGATAGTGGTTTCCGTTCGAGTTTGCATTGGTGTTCCCATCCAGGACCCATCACCCTGGAGCATATCAAGATGTCTTTGCACATCCTCCACATGCCTTGCTAGTCCGTTGTACGATTGAATCGTGCGGAGGTAACCATAATGGCTCATTGCGATGGCGAGGTAGAAAATATTGGAGATGAAGTTTGGTGGTGCAGCTAAGAAAGGTGAGTTGATTACATATGGGTATAGATGGAATAAGAAAATCTAACCATTGGGTTCCTTATTCTGCTCAACCCACTGACTCGCCTCTTCGCTCGTGGCCTTGATGCGCGTTTCATCATTAATATCGATCCGGTCGGAATGGGCGTAGAACAAGGGGTCAATCTTGTCCATCTACCGTGCTTCATTAGTTTATATCCTGCAATAGAAGGTAAGGATCACAGACATACCCTGGAGTAATTAGCATCCATGAAGGGTTCAGCAAAGCGTAGCAGCACGCTCTGAAGGTTCACCATGAAGCTGTCAGATGCGACTGTATCAGGGTCGACCTGCATGCCTGCTCTCCTGAGGTTCAGCTTGATGACACGTGCGAAGTATTGAAGTACAGCTTCTCGGGGTCCAGCACCAGCCCGAACGAGACTGTTGAATACTTGGAATAGTGATGTCTGTAACGCAATTAGTTACAAAGTTACTGAAAGGATGTAACAGGAAAGAAAACTTGCCTGCAGACTCTTCAAAGTTCCTCTCAGGCTCGCAAATGAACTCTCAATATCATCCCTTGTCCTCTTTTCCGGATCTGAGAAATATGTCTGTGCAATCGTCGGCCACTCCCTCATAAACACACCGAGTCTCAAAAGCGGACCCATCAAGCTCATCCTCTCAAATGTCACCGCCGTCGCGTGTTCGGGGATCCATTCCGGCATGCGAGTGATGAGCTCCGGAATGCCCTTGACGCTCACCAGCACTTCCAACCCACCAATGATGGCGCGCCAGCCGGAATCTCCCCCACCAAGACCTTCAGGACGCGAGAGGGATGGATGGAAGAGAAGAAGCTTGACCACAGGCGCGAGAATAGGATCGAGTTCATCGTCGGGAGAGAAGCGACGGGAGAGGTCTTGCAGGAAGGGCTCGACTTCGGTTGCGGAGAGGACCGAGGAAGATGGATTTGAGGAAGACGAGCCAAGGGGACCTGAGAAGGCGGAGAGGGAGAGAAGAGCCGGAAGGAGTTCCGGCGGTCCAAGCGGTTTTCTGGTGACGATGTAAGAAATAGTAAAGGTAAGGTAGCATAGAAACATACCCTGTTGGTTGAGGGAACATTCCAGGTTCCTGGAGAGTCAGACCGGCATAACTAATCAGCAACTCGCGGATCTTCTCAAGCTTGTCAGTGGCTGTTTTCGTATCCATTGGGGAGAAGCCCTATGTGCCCTCGTTAATTACGAATGCCATACAGTAAGAACATACGTACTTTCTTTAGAACAGCAGATCGCGTCGCATTCAATCTCTTCCATGCACCAACTAAATACTCGAATGTCGTTTGTTGAGGGGGTAGAGAAGCTAATACAGGGAGGTAATCCAAGTCGTCTCTGCTTTAATTTAGCATGTAAAATCCTGACACAAGATATGTATACTCACGTCATGCCCTGTGAATCGACCTCTAGTCTCGCAATGAGTACTCGGTCGATAATATCACTCGATAGATGGTCTGGAGCTAATTATAGTCATCCAAGTAAGTGTGTATACATCTACTTCAGTCGAGAAAGACTTACCAATCCCTTCAGACTTGAGTTCTTCAGAGAGGTACTTGAGCCACACGAGATCAAAGCCACTCTTTTGTGCCTCATCTCTCTAAATGCCAGGAAATTCAATCAGTATTGTTTATAGCAATTCCAGAGAAGTAATACGTACACTCAGCGTAACTTTCAATATCTTGCTCACAGCATCATGCTCCCAGCTCGGCAGATCCAAGGTCTGTAAGACTTTCTTCTTCTGAGCAGTAGGGACGGGCGAAGGTGCCGCCGAGCTCGAGGATGATACGATCCGTGAAGAGGGCGAAGATACCGGGAGTCTAGGTGTCGCCGCAGGGGTCGGCTTTGGAATCGGCTTAGATTTCGGTGCTGGTGGCGGGGTGGAAGAGGCAGGCGTCGATGGTCCAGAGGTACTTGCCCTCGGCGTGGAGACTCCCTGCAGCTTTGCGAGGCGTTTCAAGCGAATCTGAGAGGAAGATGGGTGTTAGATGGTCTTCTACCTCGAGTACGCGGTGCTCGGGTGGCTAGAAGAAGAGAAATAACACTTACGCGCTCTGCATCGTCTTGGGGTGTTGGGGCGTTGTCACTCATAGATCTAGTTCGTAAGAATGGAGTTGAATGAAGAAAGTAAAGAAAGAGGTTTGCAGTAGTTTATAATGAGTTTATGATTAAGAGCATAATTGGATTCAGAACGGGGTTATATAAATCGGACTCACGTGCTGTGCGGCTTGAAAGTCCACTTCCCGTTCGTGATTCTTCACGTCTCCCTCACCGTCTTCACCGTCTTCACCGCCCTTACACTATGCTGGGCTCGCTCCTCTCCACCGCAAGATGGTGTCTTTTGCCACCCACCAGACGCCTCTTTTCAACCAGCTCGATACTCGAGGCTGGGTACAAAATGAAAACCCACTCCGGTGCAAAGAAACGGTGGCGGTCACTGGCAAATGGTACTGCATTCAAACGCGTAAGTTGCCCTCTTCTGCATAATATTTTCGTGCCAGAATGTTTATTGGGCAGGCAATATCCAGGATAAAGCGTTCCATTCTCATTTAAACGCCTCCAAGAGCCCAGCGCGCAAAAATAGGCTCAGTAAAACGGCGTACTCTACACCAACGCAGGCGGTCAAGTTGAAGAAGTTGCTGCTACCGTATGGGTCAAACTGAGGTATTCCGTTTGGATAGACTCGTTACTTAGAGGTGCGTAGTCTCCTTTCTTGCTACATTGAAAGACCTCTGACCAGATAGCCAGATGGACATGTATCACATCCTGTAACGTCAACATAATTATTTCATAGTAATACCGCTCGGCTGCGAGTTAGAAACTCGTACATGCAGTGTACTATTATGAGAAAAACAGTAGGCTCAGTGTCTGCTTGACCCCATAGAGCTCTACATAGGGCAGGCTGCCTTTCTCCCTCTTAGTTTTGAAAACGGCCGCATGACCTATATGTAGACGTTCTTTTACTAACCTATACCTAACACAGCAGGACAGGAAGCCGACAGCCCATCAACGAATATACTCAACCAAATTGTGAAGCAACCGGATTAGCCCAGTTTCTTTGCTACACGCGACCAACACATATCCTGCATGCTCCATCCTCAACCGGTCTAGTAAAATAATTCGAACCATGGGGGCATGCACTAAACGAAAGCAAACATACCATTATGAGCACAATCTCAAGAGGGTTCTCGTGGGGAAATAAGTTAAGTGGTATAAACTCCTGTCTATCTGGGTCATCAGTACGGCTTTCCCTTCTCCTTCCGCTTCGCTTTCCCTTCTCCTGCAAAAAATGCTCGAATGTCTTTCTGCCCTGGATCGTATGCTACTCGCCCTATCCCCCCTTTCTGCCGTACCTGGAAAGATCATTCAGCTGACGAGCCTAGTGTGCGGTAGGGAAACTCACTAATTTGTCTAGGTGTTCGTGGCGGTTAATGCTTGTTACTGCGACTTTCAGCTTTGGCTTTCCATCCTGTGTAACAACAGCTGCACCATGTTCATCTTTCTGCAAACAGATAACCAAGTCAATTTCAAACGAACGAACAGTATGCAATCATAACGTACCACGACATTAACGACAACCCGACTCCAAGCCGTATTCTTCATGCCCCGGTAGTTCTTTATATCCGCGACCTCCTCACCTCCACATTTCAGAAGCGCCATAATCAGCTCTGGAATGAATATCCCATGGCTTACAACAGCAACATGTACCTCTTTCTCCTCACCCGCCTTGAATTCCTCCTGCAACTGCGATATATACCCCCACAAAACCTCGTCTACAGCCCTCTCTGCCCTTGCCCGCACCTCGCACAAACTCTCTCCGCCCGGAAAACGTTCGCTTCTTCCATAAAGCGCTGGAAACTTCCCCTTCGCATAGTGTGCATGCAGCGACAACTCAGGATCCTTCGACACGAATGGTTTCCCCTCCCCAGCGCCAAAGTGTTGTTCGCGTAGCAGTTCGGTTATATGCAGCTTAGGTGGTGGTGGGGCTAGAACAGAGGTTGGTGTAGAGGTTGTTGGGTCGAGAATGGACGCAAGGCGAGAGAGCTGAGACGACTGGAGTGCTTGTGCGGTGAGCAAGGCCCGTTTGAGATCGGATGCGTAGATCTCTGTAAAAGGCGTGGAAGCAAGGGAGGAGGCTAGACATTCTGCTTGCTTTTGTGCGAGATGTAAGTGGTGCCCTTTTATGAATGTGAAATGAGAACGCGTACTTTCATACCTGCGAAAAGTGAAAGCTGAGTATATGTGCATTGGATGAGTGGATACATGCGCGAACATACCGTGGTTAGAGAGCGTAGCATCTTTCCAGCCCGCCCAGAGGTTTTTCTGCTCTCTCATGAGAAATGAAAATAGATACATTCGTAAGATGGATGCTCACCAAGTTATCTATAGACTCGCCATGGCGTATCTAAGCAGTACTTTAGATTTGGGCATATCATCCGGCTATTGGTCAACGAGCACTAACCAGAGTGAACTTGACGGCCATAGTATATGAAGCATAGAAGCATAAAGCGGAGATCAGGTTAGCAGGATGTGGTAGTTTGAGTTCAAGCCTGGAATTAGCGCGAGGATGGAATTCTTTGGACGCGTCTGGCACGTGGTCCTGGGGGAGAATATGAATTTTGATCCGGTAGGCCGAGAGCGGGATGTCAATAAGCGCAAATATTAGGATCGGGATGCTGAGTCACGCCTGTGCCATTCCCGAGAACATTCCTGTAAGTGCTTGCGTCTCTGCAGCAGTGCTCAGATATCTCATTTGTGAGCACAGGCCGCGTAAGCCTCTTGCGTGTCCTTTATAACCCCCCACGTTCTCTTCATCCTTTACTTCTACCTCAATCTACTTCACTTTTACTCTACATTATTCAGAGAACACTCAACCCCGACATACGATGTCCACCAGCCCTGCATCTCGTGCCACACCCACTGCAGAGCGTGATGAACAGCTTCTCTCCATAGGGAAACAATGCGCTGACCCAGCATGCTTACTCGTCGACTTCCTCCCGTTCAAGTGCCAACACTGTAGTCTCTCGTTCTGCCAGGAACATTTTCGCGTCGAGGCGCATCGGTGCAAGGAATACGATGAGAGCAAGCATAACCGTGTTGCTCCCAATTGTGTGTCTGCTTCCCCAGCCTACCTTATCGTCTGTATATGCTAATTGACTCAATAGGCCCGCTATGCAACACCCCAGTGGCCATCCCACCTGGACAAGATCCCAACACGCGCATGGAATCACACTTCACAAACGAATGTTCCGTTATGACAGGAAAGACGAAGACCAAATCATCCCCGGTGTGTGCGAAAGGGAATTGCAAGAAGGTCTTATTCTCGCCTATACGTTGTGATGTACGTCTACCTTCTCTCTGCGTCTACTCTACGCATGACCAGTTCACTAACGAAAGTCGCTCTACAGAAATGCCGCTCCCAGTTCTGCCCCTCGCACCGCTTCCCCTCAGATCATAACTGCGTTGCTGCTTCTCGCCCCGCACCATCACCATCTAACTCCCGGCCGCTCGCGAACTTCGCCACGAGTGCCAAGAACTTGAATACCAAAGCCACTGCGGCTGGCGCGGCGATCAAGAAATCTGTCGCTGCTGCATCGACTTCGGCGTCTGCGCGGCCAGTAGCGCCTCCTGCACGGCCAGCAGCTGCATCAAGTAACAACCCAGCAACATCAAAATCTACCACCTCCAACCCATTCTCAAAGACAGACCGGTACGTCTATTTCTGCTTTATTATAAGCTAGTAATAGCTCATGAAGCACTAGTCTCTCCGCTCATTCTACATTTCTCGCCGCTCCCGATGTTAATGCTGCCCTTAATAATCTTAACGACACCAACACTACGACCACTGCTACGTCTAATAACAACACTTGGCCTAATAACAACACTTCGAACCCTACACCTAATAATCGTACCGACTCGGAACCTAAACCAAAACCTCTACGATCACATATAATGGACGCTGCGTCGTTCAAACCGCGCCCTATATTCGCTTATTAATTGCTATCCACCACTGTATCGGTATTCGTGTATTCACCAATTATTTTCCTACCACCACCATTGACATCCGACATATAAATTGTATCTATCATATCCACTACCACACCCAAACCCATCTACACCAACCAATAGGCGAGCCAAAGCTGAACGCGAAAGCCGACGCAAGGCTATGCAAGAGCGCGCCAGGAAGGGGCTGCTGAGCGAAGAAGAGAAGGCGATTCTTGCGCAGGAGGAGAGGGAGGCGCAGGAAGCGGGGGGGAAGGAGTGTGTTATTATGTGATCGAAGAAGGGGTTTTTGGAGATTGGGAAGATATTTATTAAAGAGAAAGATTGGAATCATGGAATGGAGAGGAATGGGAGAGGAATTGTATTTATTCTGCTTTTTCTGCACGCTTAAGTATGCTTATACTACCGAGGTTTGGGGGATATTTCGTCAGTCCGACTCATTGTAGTGAATTATTCTGGAACTTTGATTCGAAGTTCGAACGCGTCGAAAGTCTCCAGCTCGTGAAACGCGACTAGAAAGTTATGATTCCTGCATCTAAGTAAGCGGAATCTACACAAGTTATCGATGTGGGAAACGCTTCTGCGCTCTCAACGGCATGTTTTCCAACTTGAAGACCTTTGCACCATCCTCAGATCTTCAAAATCTCTTATACCCCTGGAGGGAAAGTGCAGTCCCTCCGGCAACTCAGATCCCCGATCCGTGATTAGCAGCAATCACCTCAACTAGCCTTTACTTCCCCGTTTATTGTCGCCATTAGACGAAATCGCAACTGTACCCCCCACCCGCCACCACGCATGTGCATTGCTGTGATATAAATATCTTTCTCATGTCACATCTGGGTTTATTACTTACCCTCCCGGCTCGTTATTGAAGACTTAGTAATACCATACGGTCATTGGTAAGTCGCTGGCGTAGGCCGTTGAGGCGCTTTCGTTATCTCTATCGATCGATTGTCCTGACCATTCCAATATCGCAGACCATCCCTTCCAATAACCTCATACAAGCGACGAAACAATGTCCGAAGTAAAGCTCGAATTTGACCCCAAGGGCATGCCCTTCCGCCGTTTGGGCCCTAGTGGTCTGCGTGTGCCGTTGTTCTCCTTGGGTGGATGTGCGTCGTTTTCTTGAATCGAGCTCGATACCTTGAGTGCTGACTGTGTTGCTTATCCTCATAATGTAGGGCTCACACTCGGAGGCACTGTCCTCGGTGATCCTGTCAAGGTCAGCTCCTTCCTCCTCTTAAGATTACAAGTATTCAGCACTAGCATTCACACAGGAAATCATTAAAACCGCCTTCGAAAACGGCATCAATATGTTCGACACCGCCGAGGCCTACGCCAAGGGTAAATCCGAGCAAGAAATGGGGCGTGTTATCAAAGAGCTCGGTCTGCGCCGCACCGACCTCATCATCACCACCAAGCTCTTCTGGGGGCTCAGGTCGGGCCCGAACGATGGGGGACTTTCGAGGAAGCATATTATTGAAGGTACCAAAGAGAGTTTGGCGCGTCTGCAGCTGGATTATGTGGATGTGATCTTTGCGCATAGGCCAGATTCAAATGGTGAGTGTGCTTGAGTTGGTGGTAGAGAGGGAAGTGCTGACAAGGGGAAAGTTCCGATGGAGGAGATTGTTCGTGCGTTCAACTTCGTTATTGAGCAAGGATGGGTACGTCCAGTCTAGAATCCTGTTTTCTCGCCTGACTGGCTGGTAATCATGAAGGCATTCTACTGGGCCACTTCTGAATGGAGTGCACGCGAGATTGAGGAGGCACACCGTACGTTGTTCGCATATAACCCTTTACAACGCAACTGAATGCATCTCGTAGATGTCGCCACTAAGCTCAACCTCATCGGCCCCATCGCTGAGCAGTGCCAGCACAAGTGCGTCTTCTTGTCCTCTTAGATTTCAACCAAAGAGTTAATTGGAATGCAATGAAATAGCATGTTCCACCGCGAACGTCCTGAGAAAGAATACGAGTGCGTTTATTCTCTCCTATCACAACTGCAAGTTGAAGCTGATACGTTCGCCGTAGCCCCCTGTACAAGAAATACGGCCTCGGAACTACCGTCTTCTCCGCTCTTGCCAGTGGATTGCTCACCGGCAAGGTAAGTCTAGCATCATACTTGTCTTTCACACTGAGTGCTCATAATCCTTTGTTGTTGGTCGAATAGTACAACAACGGCATCCCCGAGAAATCTCGTTTCGCGACACACGAGATGTTCAAGTCGACCGTCGAGAGTCTGCAGAAGCCCGAAGGACAAGAGAAAATCCGCAAGGTTAAGGAGTTGACTGCTTTGGCTGAGGGTGCGTTCCTTCCTTCTCTTCCTCCCAGCCAAACAACAACCAACTCCTGAATGGATAGAACTCGGAAGTACACCCACCGCCCTTGCCCTCGCCTGGGTGGCCAAGAACCCGAATACCTCCACTGTCATCCTCGGTGCATCTAGCCCCGAGCAGGTCCTGGAGAATCTCAAAGCGCTTGAGGTACTCCCTAAGCTTACAGCTGAGGTCGTGGAGAAGATCGAGAAGATTTTGGCCAATAAACCGGACCCGGTGGTGAGTTTTTGTTTTCTTTGAGAGGGGGAAATGGGTTGCGATTGAGTACTGATTGGTGTTCGTATGGTGTAGCCCTCTTTCGGAAGGCCCAAGTTAGATCTGTTCGGTCGTCTTTAGATTTGGCTCTTGAAGAGGAGAGTCGGAAGTAAGGTTAAACAAGGAAGTAAAGGGGGAAGGCTTTATACCACTTGCTTCGAATTGTCGTATTCAGTATGTAAAATGACCAATTGTTAGGAATGTTCTACTTGCTGTAGAGATATTCGTTAACTCTCGCCTTTTCTGCATCTGCATTAAACCTGTGCTCGGCCCTCTACACTCTCCCGGTATGCTATGACGCATCTTTATGCATATGGGTTCTGGATCGACACATTTTGAAACCTATGAAATAAGTTAGACAATAACAGAAAGTGAAAGGGTGAAAACTTACAGCTTTGTATCCTCCAGCCGTATACAAATCGTTCATTTCTTGCGGCCATTCTCCTCCCATAACTTATCACCCTATTTGCTCTTTCAGAAACTCAAATCTTGCCCCGTTGGGCGTCCTTTACCCTCCACCTTCCACACATTCTTCCTCTCACCACCATTCCCTGTCACAGTTAACCCTTGCCTCAATTCCGCCTGCGATTCCGTGTCCTCATCCTCCGCAGGGGAGTTATTCTCCGCTGCCCGCAAGCTGGGGCGCACACCGAGGGTAGAGCAGAGTGCTTTGTAGCGCGATCTGATCTGGCGAAAGAGCTTAGGAATGTCGAGCTCTGAAGAGGTGTCTGAGGCAGATAGATTAACGCGTGGGAATTGCGCGATGAGCTCAAGGAGGTGGCGAATGTGGTTAGATGCACGACTGGGGTAGCGGAAACATGATGAGCAGAGGAGTTGCCAGAGGAGCAAAAAATAGACGCACTCGTCCTCCCTGCCCTGCATCGCAAATATCCCCTTCCAAGTAAGCGCAAACCCTTCATAAAAGCCTAGCTCCTCCCACATCTCGAATCCCTTCTCTCTGCCTAGTGCACGTCCCTCAATAAGCCCATGGATTCGCCCGTGATCAAAGCCATCGGTGTAGCCTGAGTCGTAAAAGCTGTGAATCGGGGTGTTTAAATTTTAAGAGGATGAGAAATAGGAAATAGAGGGAGCAGACTTTTGTTCGACATGGATGAGGGATTCGAGGTCAAAGTCTGCCATTTCAGCTGAAGAGTTTAGTGAGAGGTGGATAAGGAGACGGTGGATAGAAGAGCGGCGTTGTTTGCCATTGTGGCGTTCGGCGTTTGTAGACTTTTCCAAAATGGGCGCCAGTAGGCGTTTATATTCCTAGAAACATGAAAGTCGTTGAACCTCAAAATGAATGTGATGGCGCTGCAAAGCTGAGGTACATAAAGAATGAAAGAAACGCAATGCTAGTGCATTTTCCGCAAGCAGAATTATCTGCTCAAAGGTACACATCGTACAAGCACAGTTCCGACTCCTCCAACAAGGTTAGCACTCTCAACCACGTTTCCGCTTCTTCGCCCCTCGCACTGAAGTAGTCCCACCCCGTCCCCTCGTCGAGCCCTTCTTGGGCCCTGGTTTCCTGCCACGCGTCGGTCGCGGTGAAGTCGACGGCTCTATCAGTCAAAGCAAGGATTATAAGCTGTTGTAATCAATTATAAGGCCTACCAGAACTGCCAAACTCACCAGGTGACGGATCCCGCATCTCCACATCTCCATCATCATCCGCGTACTCTGTTCCTGCGTCCGTTCCAGTCACTACACTCTCCCTCTCCCCACCGCCGGCAATATCGTCCCCGCTCTCCTGTGTCAGCGCGCTGCTATCGCTGTCCCCACCCACCAAGCCCGCCATATCTGCCTTTGTCTTCCGTTTCCGTGGCCGTCCGCGTGGATTTTTTGGTGGTGGGGGTTTGGGCACTGGGGCGGGTCTTGGGGGAGGTGAGGGGGAGGGAGTGGACGCGACGGACGCGGCGCGCCGTTGCATCATGAGACCTTCGAACATATTTGGCGGGAGTTGGAATTCATTTCGAAAGAAGTCGTGCCGATTGAGGTTGTCTGAAGGGGAAGGGGAAGGGATGGATTTTGGTGCTGCTGATGATGAGGCAGCGGGGAGGTAGTTATTTGCTTCGATGTCCTGTATGATAAATATGAAACTGCCGTTCTCCCAATAGAATCAGGATGTAAGAAAATATAAACGCACAATGGCATCTAACGCATCCAAATCCCAACACTTCCTCAGCTTCTCCCATATCGTATCGACACGCACTAGTCGACCAGTGTCTTTATATATAGCATTCCTGATCGCAAGTACATGAAAGAAGCGGTGCATCCCCACCGGCCGTGCACGCATCGTCGAGCGGAAAAAGCTAATTTCTCCCTCGACTGTCTCAAGAAATTCGCGTTCAGCTTCTTGGGTTGGGAAATATGCCGAGGAGGGAAACGTCGGGACCGCTGAGAGGGCAGTTGAGACTGGTTTTGACGCTGACGAAGGAGGTTTAGAGGAAGAGGGAGGCTTAGAGGTTTCCGTGGTGTCAACTGGTGTGGAAACGGCCATGGCGAGTAGAATGGCCAATGGTGAAGGAATGAGATTTCAGCTGAACGCTGTTCTGTGAGTCCAGCTGTCGATCGATGTCTTTGCCAAAGTCGGCGTCGAGTCGTGTTGTTTACTTTTTCCCTCTAAACCAAACATGCGCTGTCTTTCCTTCGACTTCCGACTTCGAATCCCACAACGAACACCGTCTCGATTCTCCGATTCGCTACACCCACTCTATCCGCCGCTCTCTCACTATCAACCCCCGCGTCGGTGAACCTGATAAGTTCTTCCGATAAGCGTCCTGGAATGCCCTTGCATATCCCGCATCATGAGATTGTTCTACCCAAATGGACTCCCTCGGTGTTCTCGTTAGTTCTTCGAAGGTTACCAACCACTGTTTCCTTGGCACTCTGAACATTCAAATACGATGCGCCTAGCACATCTTCAGGGTGAGGCTGTCGAAACGCCCGCCGATGGACGATGTACTCCCTCGCGGATGATTAATTGTTCAGCTTCAGCGGCTTCCCATTCCTCTGGGTCTTGAACGCTGCCTGGCATTGCGTGCATATCTATCATGATCAAGTCTGTTCCCAGTTAATTGGGTATGAGTAAGTTTAGTACTCACCATCAAGAAACTATTAATAGTATAACCATTCATCGTTTCTGATTGGCGTCTCCTCAAAAGACACTTGACTGGCTGGGTGGACTGAATAATTCAGAAGCCGGACAGCATCATTTAATCGAGCCGCACGTACCGGTTCAGTGACATTAACGTGCTGCGTGCGTCAATATATTCGCTTCTATGCTTCGCTGGATTACTGGACTGGAGAAAACGCGGGGACCTTGCTCAATGAATAGTCTTTCCTGGTTACGGCGGAACTTCTGGATTTTCTGGCTTGGCACCTCTGGTTGTAAGGTCCACTACTAAAGTTCGATGCGCAATCTAATTCGAGCGCGGTATTATCCGGTGAACGTGAACGGGGACAGGTATTCTATGCGACTTCGAGAGTTATTTTCAGACTGACCTTGCTGCACACACTTCAAAGTACAAAACAGGCTTTGACAGAACTGCTCTGATCATTCATACAGCGCTCATATACATGACTCTTGATGAAAACGTGCATTTAAAATGCAGTGCTGTACACTATACAAGACGTCTGCGATCTTTTCACTTGACAACGATGTGCTGGAAGACTGGATACTGATTATCGGGAGAGTAAATTATGATTGCCTTCGGTACTATTAATATCGCTGTCTTATCTGTGGCTCCTCATCATTATCAAGATTCTTGACGGGCTTACTACCAGGGCATTTCGGAGTTGGATAACCTACCATGACGCTAACCCGTGGAGGGCACTCAATGTTCTGTGTCCTGGAATTGCGGAAGGTACCTATATTCTAAACCACCAGGATGGCGCAGGCCATACCATTCTCCACCATCACAGCCAGCAGGGTCTACGCAGAATGCGTCGTCAAGAGACACCCACTAAAGATTCCTCGACGATTACGAGAAATAAAGTTATGCAGCGACGATAGCGCCTCACATCACACGCTAGAGGAGGAACATACCCATTCCGGAAACTACTGAAGTTAAAAATAGCTGCGATCACTACATCGAAATCAGACCGTCGTCCACAAATGACATGTACAGGTATTGGTTTGATCGTTTCTCAGCTAGCAGAACCTGAACTTCGGTATTCCGAAGCTTGCGTACTCTTCTGAGGCAATTGATTTCACACCAGGGCGCTCGATTTATTGCTCCGAGGTGGGTATAAAACCTACCTCGCTTCCGCTGTCCAATCCTCATCCCATTCTTCGTTCTCTTCTCTTCCCTCCTTTTTTCGACTCCCTTCGACACCTGGCCAGGTCGCCTTTACATTCATTCCTTCTTTGAGAAGTCATTACCTCGTTCATTTTTCTAGCAGGTTAGTCTGTCGATCCTTTTCTTCTTTTGGGAACTTCCCCATTAACATGACTTTTCTTCTCCAGTTTTTAATCCGATCACTCACTCACTCGCCATGTTCGCTAAAATCTTCGTCAACATTGCTTTGGCCTCTGCTCTGGTCGCAGGTGTTCTCGCCAAGCCTGTGTCCGTTAACCGATTCGCTCGCACCGACTCTCATTCCTTCAACAACTGGGGTGGCATCTCCTCGCTCAGCAACTTCGACAACTTCTACGGCTCGGACAACTTCGATAACTCGCACTTCAGCAGCTCGAGTCAGACTATCATCGAACAGTCCCAGGAAGTTGTCTGCCACACCGAGCAGATCGAGATCATCCAACAGCGTCTCCTCGTTCTCCAGGAGATGGCCAAGAGGTAAGCTTAAATCTATTCTTAGCACGCTCGAAGCTTAAATACTAACTATTTTTTCTTTCAGGATCATCACTGAACAGATCTGCGAGGTTGAGACCCAAACCATCGTCTTCCAGCAGTTCCACGCCAGCCTTGGCAGCTTCAGCAGCGACCTCAGCCGCTCCTCTGGTCGCCATGTTGGATATGACAGTGGCATCTCCTCCCACCTCAGCTCCATCGAAGGCTCTGATGGATCCCTCAGCTCTAACGACCTTGGTTTCAGCGGCAGCAATCTCGGCAGCCAGACCATCGTCCCCAGCGGCTCCAACTGGAATGACCAATCCTCCCCCTCCTCCGTCAACTCCGCCCTCCAGGCCTGCAGCGCTGCGATCTCTTCAGATTAGATCCGTTCTCACGTTTCACTAGAAGTGATGCGAAGAAGGACCTGGATGCATACAGGAAATTCGGACTGCACGCACGACTGGTATTTATGGACGCTTAGGAGTTTGGTTTTATTTAACGGACACTAGATATACGAACATAGCAGAGAGTGTTTTATAGTTTACTGCTCGATGTTGTAATGGTTTTTTGGGATCAATTTAGCCGCTTGTCGGCACTATATACCTGGCAATTTTTACGAGTGATACCCTGGGTTGGACTTAACAAGGTAAAAAGAATCCATGGGATGTAACTGGGATAGCCAGTAAACGAACTTTAACTTTCCGAAGATTCTACTTCGTTTATTCAATTCCAGTTTAATCCACGTTCGAACTCGTATCGACACGAGATCATGAATATCATTGATAGATGTGCAATATAGTAGATACAGGAAAGGTCGTAAAGATAGCCATAATCAGTACGTGCAAACGTTAAATCATACAGCATCCTAGAGGTACGGAGCAAACACAACAGTATGTGATAGAGTGCATATGATATAGAAGTTGTATATATAGAAATGATAAAAGATATATGTATATGGATCATTCTTGTCCAAATCCTTCCGTCTCCCTGTGAAAATTGATGTCAGCGGTTGTCAGACAAGAGAATGAGCAAGAAACGTACTCGATTGCGAATAGCAATTTCGTCTCCAAACTCTCGTAATCCTGGTACGGGGGTAAGTCTAGACGATTAAAGCACGTATGACTTCTCGGTAATCCGGCCGGGTCACCCGACTTCTCAATGGTAAACCGCCGAGGTCCATCCGAGCCTTGTAGGTCCTTGAATCCATTCACAGGCACGCGCGAAGTTCCGGTTGTAAACTGCAACAGTCGTGATTTGCGCTCAGCCGGCCAGGATCGAATGCATTGCCAGAACCACTCGATGACCTGGTCGGTCTTTTCGTATCCACGGTAATCAGTGAATTTCGTCCAGTCGTCCCTGTGAATAGTATTTTAGAATAAATGTATGAGAAAGGACCCGAGCACTCACATGTCTATTTCTGACATGCCACCGATCAAGAGTTCGAGTTCGCGTTCGTCGAAGACGTTGATAAGGTCTCGGGGAATGAGTTCTAGAAGGCCCTCCATGAAGGAGTCGAATTGCTCCTTGACACGCTTCGAGATACGGTACGCAACAACGGCGTCGACGTACTCCTTCTTGTTCGCCTCAGTAACAGGAATCTCGTCTCCTCCTGGCTTCAATTCGACGGTCACCAACTCGCCGAACCGCTCTTCGATAGTGCTGAAAGTCTCATCGAGCACGTCCGTAATGTCATTGTCCCTGAAAGTGGAGAAATATGAGAATGCGTCATACAGAAATAGCAGGGAGTTACTTACAGCATCCACACTAACGACCGATGCAAATCAGCACTGACAGCTTCGAGGTCCACCAGAGACATATGTTTCCCGAGGATCATCTTGTAGAAGCTAGGCACGAAATAGGCATCGAGGAATCGTCGATGGAAGATAGCCAGCCCAAGACATCGCCCAATGAACTTGAAATAGCTCAAATGATCGGGATTGATGCCTGAGGCTGGGTTTATTTGAAGCGTATAGTTGTCGTGTGTTGAATACTCGAAGAGACCGTAGCTGGGATTAAATATCTCATGGGATAGCAGGAAGAACCATTCCCTGTAATAAAGAGTTAGCAGTGAATAACATAGCTAGAAAACAATCCACGGACCTTGAAACGCCTCCATAATCTAATCCATCTTCTCCCTCGAAGTTCACCATCAAACGACGCTTCAAATCTTCTCCCGTTAGCGCCATCACCGCACTATAGCTGTCCTCGAGCACCCGAGTTCGCCGAATCTTAAGTTCGCACTTCCCAGGTAATACCCGCATCTTTGGCTGACTCCTGAAATACACAACTTTGCGTCGATAATCCCGCTTGTACTGCGGTGCATTGTCATCAACGTTCGTAGGCAACCTAGGATCATCCCACGATGTCGTTCGTGTGTTATGATCGACGAAGTAGACTCTCCCTGTGGACGTGAGTCGCATTTCCCACCCTGAGGGTAGAGGACCTAGATTGGCGTTCGCCGCCGGTCGGGCGACAGGCGCTGCTGCTTGGACTTCAGTCCGTCGGGGATCAGTCCATGTCGTCGTCCGCGTATGATGATCAACGAAGTATGGACGACCTTCTGGAGTACGACGTTCTTCCCAGCCCAGAGGAAGTGGAATATCGGTGTATGAGCCAGAAGGGTTACTTGCAGCAGGTGACGTTGCCGTCGATATCGGAGTGGCTGCAGCGCTTGGTGCCCGTGATGGCAGCTGTGATGACGATTGCGACGTTGGCCGAGTAGAAGGCGCTGGTTGATTCCCTGTCGTGGGCCGGTGCCATGTTGTCCGCCGTGTATTATGATCAACATAATATGTGCGATTTTGGGGGTCAATCCGTCGCTCCCAGCCAGGAGGTAGGGGCGCACCTGTATCGTCGTCGACTAGTCGTGTAGGTACAGACGGCGCACCAGTAGATATTGGACGAGGCATCTCCATTCGAGCTGGAATGGTTGGAGAGGTGCTGTAGGAGGAGAGATGGCTGTTCGCAGGTGAAGTTAATCCTGTGTGGCTCGAAGATGGGCGCAGTGTAGATGTGGCTACGTGGGGCTGTGGCGGTCGCTCTGGGGGTCTCTGTATTTGTTGAGGATTACTTCCTGGTGCATTCTGAAAGCCATAGTCCTGGGTACGATATGGTACGTGCTCGGGAGCATTCGAGGTCGTAGGTGGAGGTTGTTGCTTGTAGGCGAAGGTAAACTGGAGTTTGCCGTATACAGGAAGACCATTGCTCGACATAGTCAGGTCTCTTGAGATTGTCCCTAAAGCAAAGTCATGAGCTAAATGTATACCTGTAGCATGAGCCGAACAACTTACCTCCTCCACTGGCTGCGTGAGAAAACACTTCTGCACCTTGTACATTGATGACACCTAAGAAACCTAGAAAGAAACTTATGAGCAGGCGTTCATATCGTAGTGGGATGTAACGGACCTTGATCGCGTTTCCTAAACTTCCTGTGATCAAAGATTTGGATGGCGATCATGGACGATTGCCGCACATTGCTTAACGGTCCAAGATGTAAATTCTAAATTATGACCACAACAGCGTAATGAGCTCACACATCGAAGGATTCGTCCCATGTTGGATTCAATGTTCGCTTCATGATAGCAGTCGTGCTGGTCTGCTCCCCGTCCACAGTGAGCACGGCAAAGGGGTCTGGCGTGCTCAGAATTTCCCTCTTCACGAGATTGGTAGCACCAAAGACTGTGAAATAGATTAAGGCTTCTTCAGACAATGCAGACCAGTAAGAGAGATAAAGAACGTACTGGTAACCCTGATAGGACGCTCAGGATCATTCAATCTTTGGTGGAGCACAGAGGGACGTTAGCGCAACACGAGCCGGGATGTCGATGGTACTCACCTGCTTGAGCTAGCCATAGCAGAAAGCAAGGGCATTTGCAACCTTGCTGTGGTGGTGTGCGCAGACTAAGTAAGAACAGGCTGCGGTTGATGGTTCTGTCCCAGGTGTTCCCAACGACGTTCCGGTGTGTAATACACAGTTAGGCGCACAGCACCGCTCTGACACCCGTCACTTCCCCACGTGTGACATGCGCCCATCCTCTTCACTCCCTCCACTCACGTTCGCTGCCTCTTCGATATCTGCATAAGTTATGTCATTCGTCTTCAAGAAAAAATACATAGGCCAGCAGGAAGCCACGAGATTTCAAGAACCCAGGCTGAATGCAGCGTTTCTTGTCTGCAGTGCTATCTATAGCATCACATCAGATTCAAATTCAAGTATTAAGTACCAAGCCTTCAGAAGAGAAGAAACGAGCAGTACTGGATATTCTATAGTTCCTGATATTCTACCATTACATCTGGAGAACCAGTCTGGACTGAGCAAGTGCATTACAGAAGTAGCCTTCGTCTTTCGCATTTAGACTAGGAAATCTTTAGAACGAGACCCAGTCCGCATTCTCAAGACACCAGGATTTGAACAACGGTACCGTCTCGTTAGGCTAGCTGTTAAAGATACGTTTTACTGCATGCCGGGACACGTTGCCATTGCATCAATTGTATAGCTGTTATCGTTTAGGCAAACGAAATCAAAACGAAGAGTGAATACCGCAACGAGCTTTGCTGAACAGCTGAACGTTGTTGAACCCGTAAAGGTCATAGGCATGATTGCGGAGTAAGCCACCCGTTCGACCCCATCCGAATCCTCTAACGATCGACTATCGCTGTGGCCGGTTGACTGATATAGACGAACCGCGCTCACCATGGGTATTGTGCATCCTCCTGGTCGTAAAAACTTACCTTATCAGGCAATTTCGCGTCTACCAAATTAGCTGTTATTGCTCTCGCTTACGACAATGAAGAAATTGTATGTTGAACTGGCCACTATATAAACGCATTTGCCAAGCGCGGAGGTCTAATTCACGCTTTGCCCGTTCAACTAACCATTGATATATAAAAACTTTCCACAACCTCAGGTGTTCATACATTGATATCATCCAAACCACCGTGCAACCTACCCCCAGCGTACATAGCCTACGCTCTATCAATACGCGCATCTCCCACAATTGCAGAGCTCCATCGATGCTGCTAGCAATTTCCGCGTCGACCAGCACCCCGGTTCCCCAGCCGACTATAAACGCATCCACACATGCGAGCACCTCTCAAGCTCAGCTTGAAGAGTCCACCCGGAAGACCGAGAGTGTCGACAGCGAGGCACCCGCAGCTCCTTCATCAGGGATCTTCGAGTCTGCCCCAGCCCCATTCTCTTTGGAACGGTCCTATCCGTCCCTCTTCTCTATTGCCAAAGTCATGAACGGCTTGAGCGGCTCTACTGACTACGTTGGGTTCCATAACGTGACCGCAATGTTGATCTCAAAGGCGAACTTCGTACTCAAGCGAGTTCGGGTAATGCCAGGCCTTCAAAACTGTCAAGATCCCGCCTACTTGTTTGCTTTAGGCCAGGTCGTGTCCAACTTTGACCTGCTGTGCCACCAGGTTGATATCATTAAGGATCACCCCCCTCAGGAAGGGGCAGGCATCCCCATGGCGTTGGAGATGACTGAGACTGCTCTTTACTGTTTAAAGCTCTTCGTTGAGGCTGCTGAGCACCTGGCTTCCCAACCTCTACAGTTCGTCGAGCCTGAGCCCGTGCTGGAGCCACAGCTAGAGGCAACTCCAAAGCAGGAGGTGAGGACAAAGGCAAACTCAAGGAGGAAGATGAAGGTGCTGGAGCAGAAGCCGCTTCCAGATATTCCCAGAGAGGAACCTTATAATGAGTATCACCCTACCGGTCTTAGATATTCGGACACCGCTTCATCATCCAAGGCCTCGCTAGCCTCCGAAAGTTCTGACTGGAATACATCATCTAGCCAGAGTAGAGTTCCCTCCATCATCACCGCATGCACCACACCCGACACTTCACCCTCTGTCAGCCCCGTTGAGGGCAAAGACTCCAGCATTCAAGTCGATAAACAGTTCAACCAATCCACACCAACCATCGTCATCTCTTCTACTGTCAATCTACATTATGATAGTCCCAGCCCTATTATCGAGGAAGGTGACGGTGTAACCCTCGCAGAAGCCACCGATATTTCTTCTAATCTACTGGATGTTACTGCAGCAGTAACGCCTAAGAAGAAGCTTGTCGCTTCTCTCTTCCGGCTGAAGACCAGGTTCAATAGCTCTACCACCCTTGCTGTTGCTGGGCAACCTGGCTACTTCTTTGCCTTCCAGAAAGGATCGAAGGAGGATATGAAGTATAATCCACGCCAATCAGCTCTTTGGTTTCCTGAGGATCCCCTCCACCCGGAAGTCGACGTCGACATGCCTATGCCAATGGGCGATGCAGCTGCCGTACATCTCAACAATTGCGGAGAAATTAAAGCAGGAACTTTAAACTCGCTTATCCGAATGCTTACTTCCAAGGAAGGCGTCACCAATCATGAATTCATCACTTTCTTTTTCCTTGGTCGCACTTCATTTACAACGCCTGTCGAATTCTTTGACGAGTTGGTGAGCCGGTACATGGAGCGAGAGCCTACTGGCTTAACAGAGCAGCAGAAGCGCGTGTGGGACCGCGAGGTAAACACTACCCGTATCCGGGTGGGCAAGACGATGGTGTTGTGGGTGAACGAATATTGGATTCCTGGAATTGACGTTGAGGTTCTCGAGAGAATGCAGATGTTCTCTGACGATATCATGGCAAAGGACCTACCTCGGGATCTGGTTGATACATTCAACAAACTCCTCCAACGCCGCATCGACGGAGACAATAAAAACCACAGGAAGAAGAAGAGTTTGGAGGCGTTTTCGACTACGGAGCTCTGGTTTCCCCAAGAGATCCCTATTCTTACCGGTTTCAAAATGCCTAAAGAAATCCTCGGTGACATGTACTTCAAGCTTAGGTTATTCGATTCCGAGTCTGGGCGCGACGAGTTCGCCAGGCAGATTACCATGACAGTTGCTGGTATATTCCGCAAAGTCGAGCCCGAGAAAATTGTAATGTACTGGCGTCTCAAGGAGATGGGCCCAGAGAAGCCCGAGGAAGAGCGAAAGGAACCCAAGAAATGCGATACATGCGGGGAGGCGAAGAAGAATGTGAGGGGACCGCTTCCGCTTATCCCTGAGCAGATCAAGAAGAAGGAGGAAGAGATCATCCGCGAGGAGAAGGAAAGGAAGAGACAGGAGAGGGAGAAGCCACTTGGCGAGCCTGAGATGAGGGCCAATGCGGATTTGCAGGCGATGATTGACTTTGAGAGCTCTCTGGCTCTTTGGGTCACTTATACAATTTTAAAGGTTCACCTGGCGGCACACAGAGCTCAGGTGATCACCTTTTGGTTGAAAGTTGCTGACGTGAGTCTTGTTCTTTCCTTTTCCTTCCCGCATTTTTACTGATGTGTTCTTCGTCTCTAGAAATGCCTCAACTATCGCAACTTCTCTGGAGCCAACTGTATCTTTTCTGGCGTTGCACACTCGTCTGTTACTAGATTGCACGAGACTGTTTTGGTGAGTCCTCTGCCGTTCAATTCAATTTCAAAACTCTGACTCTTTCATATCTAAAGCTCGTGCGCCTCGAGAGCAAATTAATCTTCCACAAACTCGACCGCTTCTTTTCCGGTCATGGGAACTACAAGGAGTTTCGTATGGTCCTCAATGGACCCGCGACACCTGTCGTTCCTCTCATCAGTAAGTTCATCCTACTTAACGTTGAGAGCAGAGTGAGAGTATTTATCAACGTTTTTCTACAGCCCCCCTCGTCCGTGACGTTCTCTCAGTGAGAGAAATGCCAATCAAGACCACCGCCGAGTTCAAGGGTGACACCGAGAACAAGGAGCTTATCAGCCTATGCGGCTATCGAATCATGATGAAAACCATCCGCTGCCTCGACAACTGCCGCGTCCCATACAACTTCTCCTTCGAGCCCGTCTTCCAAAACTGGTTCGCCTCTGAGCTCTCACGTTGGCCCCCCAACCAGTTGAACGCACACACCGACAAGTTCTATGCGCGCAGCAACAAGCGCACCGAACAAGGCGACGACAAGCGCTTGTCGGGTCTGAAGATTTCGTTAGTGTGGATGTATATCTGTGCAGGCTCGGGGGAGTGGTTGGGGGATGATTGGGTTATGCAAATGATTGACCCACATATGCCGATGCCGACAATGGATGATAAGCATAAGATGGCGAAGCTGTTTAGTGGAATGCTTGGGACGTTGAGGAGGAAGAAGGGGAGCAAGGTTCCTGGGGAGAAGAACGCCTCCTAGGTGATTATACACCCTATCCTCTCTCACATCTCCTGCTTTCCTTTGATCCGCCACTTCTTTCCCTTTGAGCCGTCCTATCATAACTCTGGGGCAGAACCTGCTCCTTCTTACTGCGCCAACCCTCCGCGAAAATCATCAACACACGAGGACAAACAACCCTCCCATTCAATTATCAACTCCTAACCAACGCACACTCCATCTATTCATTCACCCCCTCATAAATACTCTCAATCGATCACGATCAAAACCTCCTAGATTTAACATCCATCTATCATTCCCTCCTTCTCTCCACTTCTCGCTATCAAAACAACACACAGACTCCTTGTACTCTATCAGTTTCCTTTCCGACCCTCACGCTCCTTGTATCGTTTCTACCCACCAACTGCAACACTACACGCTCCTTGTACTATTTTCTATTATGCACGGCCTGCAACACTACACGCTCCTTGTATCACTTCCCTTGTCTTCTATCTTTTCATTTGTATCAATATCACCCACACCCACATTCCTTTCAAATTGTAGCCTTTCAGATTCTCATTCAGTTTATTTGTATCTCACTCTTTGCCACGAATGTTTTGTATATTGTTTAATTGTTATCCTTATAATTGTTGTTTGCTTTACTGTACTTACGTTAGATGTTATCGTCTATCAGTTGAATAAATAAATGAATTATTGTCTTGATGGGTTTGGTTCTGAATCTTCAGAAGACGTACAACACCTCAGAATGCTAAATCCGGCACCTTTTATGGTGAGCTTCGTTACAACAGAATTCGAAAAATACTCTACCGTGTTTGGCCAATCTGTCCCTCTTCAGAACGCCGAGTTGATATTTACTATTAGAGGTGGAATCAAACATCGCTCAGGCACGATAAATATAAACGACAAGTGAAGGACCAGCGATTCTTAAGCAGTACTTAGCAAGAAAACGGCACTCGTGTGCCAAAATGGTGTGCCACACGCGCGAGGAACGGTAAAAAGAATCTTAGATGGTCTCGTCGCATGGCATAACGCATAAGTACTCTTGTACATGGACCAGTAGAAAGTGCATATACCGCCTCCGTCTTACTCCCAACTTCAAACTAATCAAGTAGGGGAGTCTATGCGCGAGCAGCCTCGATGCGTTTCCTGGCAACCTGTCGTCTGTTGAGGCCGGTGAGTGAGATGGCGGCCTTGTCAGTGGCTTTCTCGACCTCCTCCTCGGGTGCGGAAAGGATGATCTCGACGTGGCAGGGATGGCCCTGGTAGGGGTTGATGCGACCGTGAGCACGGTATGTGCGACGGCGGGTTTTCTGACGGAGTTAAACATCATTAATGGATTGGGCATGTGGAATAGAAGAGCGGGACGCACTGGAGCCTGCTCAACGACAATGTTTTTGATGGTAAGGTCCTCGACATCGATGTTTTTGGCGTCTGCGTTCGACTCTGCGTTCTTGAGGAGGCGGAGGATGAACTTTACGGATTTCTCGGGCCAACGACCTGTGTGATATTAGGATTATAGCAACAATAGAGAGTAACCGCTGCGACGCACCTTGGGTAGCTTTGAACTCCTTAGCCTGGCTTGCCCGTCCAACACCACCTGCGAACCGCCTGAAGGGAATGACACGCTTGTGGTCCTGGACGTCGCCGAGGTAGGCATATGCCTTTGTGAGCTTGAGGCCGGTGAGGGCAGCCGCGACCTCACGCATGTTCTTGAAATGTGTGCGGAGGTACTCGCCGCGCGCACGGGCGGCTGTAATCATCGAGCACACCGTCAGTCCTCCGTCATTAGACAAGTAATTTTGGTGAATTTTGACGCACTTTTTTCGGGGTTGGTTGCATGGGCGGCGGCGGCGTAACGAACTGTAGACAGCGGTGAGGATTGGGGAGAGTCGGGGAAACGACAAGCAGCACTTACCCATCTTGAAGTCTTGAAGTTGTCGAGCCCAGTTCCCTAACTATTTCGATGGGTATTGCGCACATCGTGGCTTGAACCTTAATTGTACAGTTTTCGGCAATTGCCGTGTATATGTACATACTCCGCTCGTCTCTTTGATCGCTGTCCATGATGAGGTTATTGCTCTGCTCGCTGTTCTCGATGTCGTCCGGGATCGTCCCTGGTAATGTCTCCCTAAACGGCTATCTGCTTTGAACGTTGATATCCTGCAATGATCTTCCTCCCATTTCCACGTTCCAACTGCCAGTCATCTACTATAGGCTTGAGTCTGATTCCGTTCCTCCATGTTAAATTTACCCAGCACATGCACTCTCTACTGGCATCAACGGGAATCATTGGCAGGAAATTTTCCTTCAACGCCTGGCTGCTTGCAATTCTGTCTCTATAGCTATCTTATATGTAGTTTGCTCCGAGCGCACTCCCAAATAGTATTAGTAGATCACTATTCCTAGTCCTCTGTCTGCATTGTTATTCACGTTAGCACCCAAAATGAATCAATTCGGTCGCTCGTTGAATGTTTAAACGATCTTAAGCCCCTATAGCTAACAACAACTCCTCACGTTATCCATATACTCCCAGACCCTACCATCACCGTCGAACGGCGCAGTCACCAAGCTACACGTAGCAGCGGTCGTAGTGTTCTGAAAGTGGCTGTTACGCGCCAGGCTTACTTAGGGCTACGCGGCAATGGATAGACACGTGAGGTCACGGATCGATATCTGTTGCTTGCCGTCCAGCGCAGTTCTCTAACCGTCATCGCCAGTAGGTTAGCACTGGCCATCTGCGCTAGCCCCTTCTCCCCATCTCCCCAACGTTTCCCTTGTTCTTCCTCTTCTTCCTCTTCTCCCTCACCTCGCCTCACCGCTTATCCGCTTGGGCTTCTCTCCAGGTTCGAGACGCGTCAATCCCAGACACAAGAATCGCGGGTTGCTACTGCTAGTTCAATCACTCGGAAAGGAACTGACCAGTAAATAATAGCGAAGAACGGGATTGAAACTAACTAACTAACGGAAGAAACAAACGGACGGACGGCGGGATACCACGAAGCATCACGGCCATCTATTGCCATGCCCTCCTTCCTCGCGCTTCCGTCAACCAACAGCTTGAATATCGGGCTTTCAGCGACGACTACACTCGTAGGGAGCAATGGTGATCCAGATGTGGAGTCGTCGTTTGCAAATTTGGAGGAGAGGGATTCGGCGGACCAGGTGAGTTTAGTTCATTTATTCATCCTTGTTATTTGCTTGCGCTCGTGGCTTTGTGATACTACAATCTATGATGGTTTCGATACATTCAGCACTACATGTATGATATTTGTATCACGATCACGTCTTCATATTCATTCTTTCTGTCATTCTTGCTTTCCTTCAAAGGCGTAACCAAGCGTGTAACCAATATCTAACCACCTTACTTCCCTCCCAGCTCGAGCTTCTAAACCACCAACTAGTGCTGCAGAACCGCATCAAGGAAGGCGCGGAGAACTTGCTCAATATGCCGCTAGATGTGAGTTCTTCCTTGCCCTTCTCCCGGTAGTGTCACCCTCTCATCCAGCTCGTTCTCTTCCTCTTCCTACTTTGCGTGTTGCGTGTCTTTCGTTACTCGGTGGCGTTGACTCGCATTTCATTCTTCCCGCGACGTTACCTTGAATTTGTGTGGTAACCATTCCCGTGATGCAGGACTCACTCCGCGAAAAAGTCGACACCGAACTGGCAAGCGCGAAGGGCAGGATCAGCGCGATTGAGAGACAAATTGAGGCGTTTCGTGAGTCCCAAATCCCTTCCTTTTAATCTACTTTGCTAACGCAACATATCCATAAGAGGCTTCTCGAACCGTCAACCCCACCTCCTCGACTGCTGCCAATAGTAGCACCAACTCTAAGCAAGTGAACAGCACCACCGGCAAGCGGAAAGGCACTCAGGGGTCTACTGGGCCGTCTATCGGCAACCCAAATCCCAATTCGAGTTCAAGTGCGAATGGGAGAAGTGCGAGGGACGGTAGGGACGGCGAGGAGAAAAGTGAGTATTCTCCCGCGTGTGCTGAGGCTAAAGTATAAAGTGCTGATTGGCGGGCTTTGTGTTCCTGTCCCTTTTCTGTGCTCATCATTCGATTGTACTGCTACTTGACTTGACGTTACTCTTCCAATCGACTCAAACCCATTCAACTCGACTCCTCTAGACGCCCTGGACGACTCCCGTACAACACTCAACAACGCCATAAACTGTATCAGGGAACTCGAATCGCTCTCTCGCCCGCCGTTGCCTCCTTCATCTTCCTCCACCGGGTCTGCTTCACTGGCATCATCAGGTTCTGCGTCATCGTTCGCAGCATCCGCCAGCTCTACATCGACACTTACCCCCTCGGGCTCAACGTTCGTTTCTCCGTCGTCAGCCACTAATATCAAAGAGCAGCAGCAGCAGCAAGGAACGGCAGCAGCCAACGAAGCGGACCGAAAGCGAATCGAGGTTATGAGTCGCCTTATTGACATTCTGCAAAGGAATCTAAGGGTGAGATATGAGTTGAATATTAGTGAGGTGTTGCAAGCGTGAGTTTTTTTTAATATGATTTAGTCTGTGAAGTCGGATTAATTATTTTGATATAGTGTGATACCAGCTCTAGCGGATAAATGCTCCAAACAATGTCGAGCAGCCGCGTATCGTGTTATTCGACACGCGCTAGTAGACGCAGAATCAGTGGGGAAGTTGGGGCATGCAGTGGATTGGTATATCATTCGGTACGTCCTGATCCCTCATATAATGCTCACAATCCACACAAACGAACCTCTTATTCAGCTCACTACACCGCGATACCAAACATGCCGTCGAGAAAGAACAAGTGATCAAACTCATTCGCACGATAGTAGAAGTGGGCACTGTGCGTAGTGATTCGCCGAATACGGGCGGGGTGGTCCCACTCTCGGAGATAGTGATGCGTGCGGTTATTGCTGTGGCGGAACATGCAGAGGATCCGTTTAGACTGATTTGTGTACAGACTTTGACGGAGATTCGTGAGTGCCTTCTTATTCCAGCTATTTGATTTGAAAAAGGATGGATGAGTACTGATGGATTTGGTGGATAGTGTTAATCGACATCGACCTTGTCGCGCGCACGGGTGGAATCCGGTTCTTGCTCCATGTACTAGGGGAAGGCCCAGTCGAGATTACACCCATACTGGCTTCTGCATTTTTGCATATTGTGGATTCGCCACGGACGAGGGCGTATATAAGGCTGGGGAGTGATTTGGAGGTACGTTTACGAGGCCTCTCATCTGTTCAGTGCGCTTAAGAAAGGCGTTTTGAAGATAGCGTTGTGTGGAATTACAGACGCGTATGGCAAAGGACCGGACCATGCTGATCGCATGAGAGGGTGTGCGAAAGTCGTGCAGATGATGTTGAGGACTTGGAGTGGTGAGACTGCCTTTCTATCAACGCATAACGAATTGGAACTGATGAGAGGCCTGTGCTAACAGGTTTGATGTATTTCTGCATGAATGATATGCAGGCTATACGCTCATTGATCAATACTTTGACTATACCTTCCCTGGACACGCGAGAGATCATATTGGACATGTTCTTCGAGCTGCTGAATATCAAATCTTCGGAGTGGTTTCAGACGTTTATTGACGGGCGACGATTGACAAGTACGTGATAGGAAGTGCGACTTGTGTAACATTTACTCATCTAACTGCCATTCGAATTACAGTGTATCGAAGATCTCGAGACGCGCCTGAACATCGAAAACATCAACATCAGCAGCAACAGGATGATAACTCGGAGCGGATGAATCAAACACTCAAACTTACCGATCAGTATTTGGGCTTGCTGGTGGTAATTCTCACTAATGCCGGATTATGCGAGGTAAATCGACTGCATTACGATCATAGAAGGGGCGTACTTAATTTGTTTTACTCTTTGTTTACCAGGCATTGAGTTCGATGCTAGAAGAGACTACGACTGGCTCGAATCTTTCTCGAAAAGCGACCTTATTGCTAGCTGAGGTCCTGCAAATGTCAAATCGAATATTGCCGTTGAATGTTGCTGCTAAGATCCAGGTTAGTGAATATTTTTTACATGTAGTTGATAGTATGTTTACAAATCTTCGAATATAGTCAATACCTGAAGTCTTCAGTATGGCAACTGACTATCAGCACGGCGAACATCGAATAATTGGCACTTCAGCCATATCGGCGATTGACAGCTTCAACCGTAATCGGGCGAGATTAGAGCCCAGTAGTGCTGTCAAGAACCCTAGTAGACCAAGAGCCAATTCTGTTGAGGACGCTGTGCGGCGTGGTCAGCGGCAGGTTGAACAGGTGAAGTTGAAAATGAGTATGCAGATGGATGATCGAACGTTCCAGGCTTGTTTGCTTGAAACTCAGGTACATTGATGTTTTGCTGACATCTGTCTATTATCTTTCGGTACTTTAACTGATGCGCTCTGAATAGGTAATGCTCACGAAGGATTATACCAAATGGAATTTCGATACGCTCCAGGAGCTGATCGAAGGCCCGTTGTTGAATCCGAAACGGATGGAGGAGGCGATCAAGGTGTCAAGGTTCATTAGGCGGCTCATGAATTTCTTCCATCCGTTTGCGCATAGATTTTCTGATATACCCAGGAAGGTATAGTAGCTTTTTGCTTCTGTTAGGAAGGATAATAAACCAGGTCATACTAGTCAAATGCCAAATGGGTACGGTTGGGGTGCTCGCTTTTGACGACACTTATGTCGAGTACAGACGGAGCACGATACCTGTCAAGTGATGATCAGTTCTTGCCTCAAGTTGTTAAGAGTTTTGCTCAGTTGGATCCGGTGCGTGCGGTCATCGTGGTAATTTCAGCATATCTGACCGCCTTGTAGTTCAACGGTGTCCCGGATTCAGACCCAATCTTTTCGAAGAAGCGAGTGGCAGAAACCTTGACGTATGGATACATGGAAATGCTTGGTACTCTGAGTAAATACAAAGAGGGTATCGAGTGAGTTATCTAAGCTTTGGCTTTCATTACAGCTTTTGACGTACATTCTAGGCTCCTGGAGAAATTCAAAGTCTTCACAGCGTTTTATCATCTGAGCGAGCTCCGAAGTCGAGAGGATCTCATCAAGCTGATCATCGATTACTTGGATTATAGCATGTGGGTTGTTTACTCATTTCGACATATTATCCTTACTTTGGCTACAGAGATGGTCACCCTAGGATAGTGCTATCCAAAGCGTTAACATCTAGTTATAAGGTGAGTTTGGGAGACAGATGATACGCGATTGTTCCTGATATCTGTCCAGCACATTCGACTTTATGCTACTCGACATCTTGGTCTCCTTGTTCGTGGAGCTACGAGCGTAAATGCCTGGACATTGCGATTACTTCTCACCCAACTTTATGACCCAGCACCGGAAGTTTGCGAGTTAGCGGTGCATTTCCTGGAAGAGGCATGCGACGATAAGGAAACACTACAGGTTGTGGTGGATATGCGGCCGACCATGGATCATCTAGGCGAGATTGGTCACCCGCTGCTACTGAGGTCAGTTCGACTTTCGATTTTTCGCGAGTATTCCTATTGACCTGTATTAGGTTCATGTCAACTCCGATGGGCTTCCGCTATCTGTATGATGCTGGATATATCGATCGTGAAATGGATATGTGGTTCAATGTTTGTTATTTCGTATCATCGAGCCATGCCTACAGCTGATCATTCGTCAGGAACGCAATATTTACTATGTTGTACAAGTTGAAGTCTTCCTGGCAAAGGTGTTCAACTGTGCCAATATTGCACAGGAAGACGATGACGTTCTGTAAGTCTAACTACACAACCTACATCTGGACGTGAGGTTGACGTATTCGTAGCGCTTTCGAAGGGACTGTTCCACCACATTTTTATGGAGAAATGTCGAAGACCGAACTTGGCTGCCAAATCCTACAAGATAAGGGACATTTCTCAGAATTTGCAGAATTTATCCGACGGCATAGCCAGGAGAGCGAAGATGCGGAGCTCATTATGAAGCTAAAAAGTATCCTTTGGGCAGTTGTATGTATTATGCTCTTTTTTTTAAAAAAAATTCCTTTTGATAGTATTTTCAATTAGGGTAACGTCGGTGCCACTGAAGGTGGACTTCCTTTCCTTGAAGAAGAAGAAATTATTCCTGCAGTACTCGATATCGCTGAAAACTCCCCGATTCCCTCCGTCCGAGGGTAAGCTTATATCTTCTTCCCTCAGGGCAATCTGCTAATAACGAATTTACAGGACATGCTTCTTTGTCCTGGGACTTATCTCTTCAACATCTCAAGGTGCTGAAATCCTTGATGATTTCAACTGGGAAGCGACATTATCGCCTCTCGGGACACCGACAGGTCTATGCTTACCAATGGACGTTGACAAATTCATTTCTGTACGACTTTATTGTTGCTTTTCTATTGAAATAAAACTGACTAGAGTCCAGATACCATCATGGACTGAACATACATCAGAGAGGGAGGAAACCCGCCTCATACCCCCAACAACCGAGCCAGAAATCGAAGTTATAGCTGCAATCCAAAACCTAGCCAATACCGTGATCCAGAATACTGCCTCTCGCTCACTAGCTAAGTTCGTACTATCAATTCCTCAGATCAAAATATGTTGCTGATACATGATATTCAGGATGAAAAGCCGGCCCGAATATCGTGCGGCATTTTCATCCCTAGAGATGTTCTATCGTGCATTGCATATCATCTCGACACAGCGGTATCGCCTCACAGTTCGACGATACATTCTGGAATTGTTCAACGTAGAACTAAATCCAGAAGTTGTCACGAAGCTCTCCGAGTATGCTACGGGTTTGAAGGCCTCTCCTACCTATAAGTCACCCAAGACCGATGCTGTTGCCCGCATGAGCATGTTCGGTCGGCTCGGAAGGAATCGGCGTCCCTCAGAGAGCGATGAATCGGATGAGGAGGATGATGTATTAGACGCTGCTGGACCACAGCATCGTGCTTCGCAGGATCAGCCTATTCTCAGTTTGCAGCCTATGAGTACAACTATTGGTTTCGCTATCTGATTTCCGGTCGGTTAGAGCTTTTGTGGATAACTCTTCCTGATTTCTTTGTTACACTGGCATATTTTGGAACGCATTTCTATTTATTCCGCTGCTCAATCATGTACTATGTATATTTATTGCATCTGTCGCATTGCTGTCCTCGACTATGTAAACCTATCAATTTGCTTGGAAGACCTAGGAACTAAATATGTCCAAGCAAAAAGAAATCTCCCAATCTGGAATAAATGCTGTTACGCCTCTCACCTGCGATGCCCCGTCCAAAAGCAGTCGAACCCTAAATCACCCTGGATACCATTTCAAAACAACATGGCTGATCTCCTTACGCATTTGTCCACTTGTATGATTCTGTGACCAAAGAGTCAATACGGCCCTCCCCAGAAAGCTAACGTTTCCCCGAGGCGTTTGGAGTTCACCGATGGACTTATGAAGAATTAGCATAGGAATGCATCATTCTGTTTCATCAGACTCCGTATGTATGTCCTCAAGATAGAGAGAGAATCCGAGGGGGCAGTAGAGTTTAGTGTTGGGCTTGATGTGAAGATGCAATTTTCTAATCCTGCATCTGTAGTATGTCCTCTCATCTAAGATGCCTTATGTCTATACTGATTCATAGCGTATCAAATGGATGAACATCCTGGAGCCGCGACCACCTGCGATATTGGAAATCGTTTAGAGAATGAGAAAAATTAAAGAGAAACGTGAACTTCGCCGGAAAACTAAGCAGGGTTACAGCGTAAAGCAAGTCGAAACCTACAGAGGTGTCTTCCCTGATTTTATAATCCTATAATGTTCTGTTTCTGGTTAGCATGTTATCTGTAGATTCTCTCAACTTGAATATATATTTTAAATCATTAGCGACTTATAGCTCAAAAATCACAGTCACTTTACCAGTAGGGCCTCAAGACGATTTTCAATAATGTAAATAATCTGTTGGGAACTAGAATAACTTCATCTTCCACAATATCCTACCTAAACCTCACCTCCGAAGCACATCAAATCACGCCTGAGTACTCTAACATGTAGTTTCCTACATGTCTATCCTCCAATGTATGACAACGTCACTAAAAATGTGTTTAGCCCCTTCCAGAAGTATTTAGTCTCGCTGACTTATTCATAATGAGCCAGAGGATTCTATTTCCTGAGGATAAACTAGGGGCATGGTTCCATCTGGGTCTGGAAGAGGAGTATATATCCTAATGGCTGGTCGGCAGCCAGAAGCGACCACCGAGATCGGTAATGACTTCACTTTGAGGACTCACTATTATGGTCATGTGTTTGTGATGCATTCCTCTTCACCACAAGGGTTAGTTTTCAAACTGCGTCTGTGGCAAGCTCTTCTTTGTGACGAAGGTGTTAATTTGATTCTAACTTAGTTTATTTACAGAGGCCAGAGTGGGAGAGGATTTCGCCTTCGTCTTTCATGGGATTTAAATGATTATTTTTGATCGTCCTGGACCACAGATTCGGCCTCCCTCTGTTTAGATCTATGCCAGAGTATTATACCATTCAAGTTGGTATTGGGGTTATTCCTTGATAAAGCCACTGTAGAAGTGACTGTAACATAAAATTATTTAACTACGGATACACTGGAAGTATAGATGCAAGAGCCATTATTCGATAAGAAGCGAGCTACACTCATGAGATGATGGAGGTTTGAGAATAGAAAGGAAATCAGCCGTTATTTGTCGAAGTTTAAACGTGAGCCTTGGGTGAAAACACGCACAAATACTGTTCCCGCCAGAATCGTTTTCGGAGTTTCCACCCGTGCTCATCATAACTCGATCTCTCAATGTCGCTGCTCCGGGCCTGCCAACAGGCAACCTCCATCTCGCGGAGAGCAAACCTTCAGTCTGCAACTCGTTTAACTCGTGGTGTCGCTACTGAAGCGACAACCACCCCGGAGAAGAAGGTTGAACAGTCCGCACATGTCGCTGCTCCTGTTACCATTGACCAGCCTCGCGAGGTTATGGTCGCTGATGTGATTAGTGGTGCTCCTGGTATGTAGTCAACATACTCTTGAAGGAATCCAAAATGCTTTGACTAACACGTTTTCTAGCCGAGCTTCGTCACCGTGCAGTGCGTGTGTACCAGCCTACTCGCAACACTATGCAGAGTGGCGCAGGCAAGTCGTCGCGCTGGCGGATAGATTGGGATACCTTGCAGGGGGCTGGACGCTGGGAGAACCCTCTTATGGGATGGGCTAGCTCGTGAGCTTTGCACTTTACTCTGGAGATATGGAGTTAACCTCTGCACGTAGTGCTGATTACATGCAGGGTACGCGTCTGTCTTTCAGGTCGAAGGAGGACGCTATTCACTTTGCCGAGAAGCAAGGTGCGCATTCACATTATAGCAATCTATTTTTATGCTGATTCCTTACTTGATTCTAGGATGGGACTACTATGTGTACGTCTCTTCTGCTACTTTCCGTTGATGTCGACTAATGCGTTCGTTTTGTAGCCAAGAACCTACCGTGAGGAGGATCCCACCTAAGAACTATGCGGAGAACTACGTTTACAAGCCGAATACACTTCGTATTGCGCGTACGAAGTAGAGATGTACGTAGTAGATGGTCATTGTATAGAATGGAAGGCCTTTGTTCCATGAGCGTTCATGTCATCTCATTTTATCTGACCAATGCGATAATCACCAGGTGACTAAGTTCTGCCAATATGTTGGTGGCGACAACTAATAGGCAGGTTCTTGAAACATACAATTATTCATATCATCTGCCAAAGGCTGCGCAATTGCATCTGTAGTGTGAGGAAATTGCTAGAGGGCATCGTAGAAACGCCCTCACAAAGCAAATACAGTAAAAGTCCGTCAAATGGCATGGAGCGTGATGGCAGTCTCAAACTTGTGATTGTGCTAGGGGAAGGCGGACAAGAGGTGACTGGGGAGCATGCCAGTGGTGCTGGATGGTCATCAACTGGCTGCAATTATTCACGATGTGGGCACGCCAGGTGTTTAGGCATCGTATAATGATTTGTGGGACTTTGTTCTGCGTAGCTCGATTTAATTTTCAGTAACGTGCCGACGAAATGCTCATGAATCTCGTTTCGTAGCCAAGAACCTACTATAAAGAGGATCCTGCCCAACAGCTATGCACAGAACTATGTTTACAAGCCGAATACGCTTCGTAGCGCGCGTACGAAGCAGGAATGTACGTAGTAGATGGTTGGTGTACAGAATGGAAGGCCTTTGTCCATGTGTGATGTTCTACCCACTAGTGGAATGAGTGCGACCGTCTGTCCCAATGTAAGACGCATCAGTGATTCTGGCGTCGTTCCGAAGTTCTGTACATAAGTATCGCACTCTTTAAGACGTTTTTGTATTCATGAATCTTCTGCATCCACGTCCCTGGACCCGGGCGCTAGAGTCCCACCGGCCCTAACCGGGCGTAAGATCACGGGATATGACAAGTAGTGGCTCTGAGTCCCAAATTGGTTTCAGATCTGGCACCACATTTGCTTCTGGCACCTGGTTTCATGCAACTGCTTCTTTCTTGTTAACGACCCCCGCGTTCCTCCTCTGCAGCGAACGACTATCACGTCCCCACAGAGCATCGTCTCCCATGACCGATATTCAGACACGCCCGTTCTCAAAGAATTATAGGTTCATGTTCAACATTATGACGCCTACCAGGCTGGAATACTGACCTTTCAACACAGCGGTCTCATCAATCAATCTGTTATTGCTATCACCATAACTGTATTATGTGTTACTGGACAAGAGCTTATGAAGAGAAGAAGGAGGGGGAAGGGCAAACATGCACCCCAAGAGGGCCTTGGTAGCCGCGAGTCTTGGGAGTTTGGCTAGTGAGTCTAGTGGCGGACACGTCCAACAATTGTGTGGGATGATTCTTTTTCTTCTTCATACTAACAAGTGCATTTATAGCCTGTATCAAGGCCGATCATGGGCTAGGCAAGTAGCTATAGCAGTCACAACTTTGTTAAAGGCTAACCGGATTACAGATTTCCTTCACCGCCCACTCCCAAAGGATGGCCGTTATCATGGGTCAAACAAGTTATACAATTCCCCGAAGCAAGACTTAACGAAATAAGAGGGGTAGATGCTGCGCTGTATATACGTTTTCTGCGTGGAGCCTGTATGTCATTTCTTGTCTCCGCCTTGTCTCGTGTTTAACACGCCCCGTCAGTCTGGTTCACCCTCCTGCACACCCTAACGACTTTCCCCATTCTATTTCCTATTCATGTCGAATTCTCAGAGGCCACTATCTCTCCTAAGTCGATGACCCGTGCTTCAATATCATCTCTCGTGGGTACAACGAAAGGATTGTCGCTATTATGGATTCATATATGCCTGCTCTTCTGGCTTACGCTTTCATGGATGGCGACTCTCCTGTGGATATGCAACGGCGCTTTCCGATTACGGGCTGCTAACCTTGAGATAGCAGCAAGGCAAGCGGCTGAAACTTCAGAGAACGCAGATAAGACCTATTATCCACACCCGCACCCGCAATACGGCTTTGCGGATATCCCCGCGGCAGATAAGAACCATCCAAACAGAGGACTCCGTGTACGAACTGTCATGGTTTCTAATGTACCACATTCGCTGAGGAACGAGAAAGATCTCAAGGAGTACTTCGAATATTACTTGTCAAGAAAGGTCGACAAACCATCCATGGGCCTTACATCCTCTACCCAGCCCGGATTCCTGAACAAAACATTTGCTTTTGTGTTCAACCGCGCTAAACGACTACCTGGCCATCTGCCACCTCTGAATCCCCTGTTGTCACGCGATTCGGACAGGGGAGGGTCCCAAGACAGCAAGGAAAATTCTAATAAGAGCAAGAAGAATCTAGACGTTCCTGTCATCGAACGCGTAGTCGTTGCGCGTAAGATGACCGAACTCGCCTCTCTGCTCGAGCGACGCGAGGACATTCTGCGCTCGCTCGAGACAGCACATATCAAGCTCGCGAACAAGACCCTCCTCGCTGTCAAGACTGCAATGGACCGGAAGGATGCGAGCAAACCCATCGTCCACAGTGCATCTAAGGCGGCCGAGCTCATGCAGAAGCGGCGGTCGAAGCAAGCGGATCCGGAAATGGGCATGATAGATGAGGAGGTGCGCATGAATCAGCTCATAGAGGTACTGGGCCCATATGTGGAGGAGTTTGGGTGCCAGAGGACGTTTACCTCGCGGTCTAAGAAGGCGATTTCGAGGACATCGAAACAGGCGTTTAGGAAATTGCGTACCCAGGGGTCGGAGGACTCTGATAATTCTGATGGGACTCCGGGGAACCCGTCTATCTACCTTCAAGAACGAGACTCGCATCCGAAGAAGACGGTCTGGGAAGCCTTGCTCTCGCTACCCCGTACCAGTCTGGATGCATACCAGCCTCTTATCAATCTCAGCCATGTTTTCCGTGGCAAGACCGTCCCCGCCATTGATTACTACACTGCAAAGCTCAACCTCCTCACTTCTCTCATTACAGAGAATAGAGCGAAGGCATTTTCGGATTATGATCCCGTCTCGACTGCTTTTGTTACGTTTCAGGATCCAGCGGACGCGAGGAGGGCATGCAAATATTTGGCAGTGCATCCGAACAATCCATTGGCGTGCTTGGTCACGATGGCACCAATGTATCAGGATTTGGATTGGATTCGGGTTATGAAGTCTACGTTTAATGCTGAGGTTTGTAGTGTTATATTTGAAGATTGTTTTGCTGACATAATGTCTGTTATTAGTTCGTCAGGGATTGGGTGGTCAATGTGGGAGTTTGGTCCGCCGATCTTTTATTTTTCAAAATCTCCAAACCACTGACCACCTATATAGGGCCTTCACTTTGTTCTGGTTGTTCCCCGTCTCCTTGTTGGTGGGTTTGGTGTCCATTCAAAACATCTCCCTCTTCTGGCCCAGCCTCGTAAGTCTTATCCCCTTCTCATTCATTGGCCTTACCAACAGCCACTCTAGAAAGCCTACCTCGACCGCCATCAATGGGAATCCGAAGTCATACAATCCTTCCTTCCTACTCTTCTCGTCGCATTGCTCGCTCTCCTCATTCCTCTTATTCTTCTCCTCATAGCCAAGAAAGCACATACCATAACGACTCTTTCAGCTCTTCATGACCGAATTATGACTCGCTATTACAAATTCCTTATCGTCAACGTCTTAGTTTTCTTCTGTGTCGGTACTGTAGCGCTGCAATCATTCTTGGAGTCGTTTAGATCCAAGGTCGTAAGCAGACCAGATATTTTGAAGGTTGTGGGGGATAGTTTCCCGACTGCTGGGCCTTTTTATGTTGGATGGCGTGAGCGTTTTGATTTGTTAATCCATTCTTATATATCCTGACTCATTTGATAGTTATTTTCACGACTGCTATCCACAGCTGCTTCGAGTTGGTAATGTGTATGTGTTCTTCATCTTCATACAGTTAGCCATCATGCTGATTAAATTTTTCTTTTCACCAGTGGGGGTAAGAAATCGGCTGTCTGTATATCTATCGTATCCTTACCATATTATTCCATAGCTTCCGCTTATCATGTATCCATCTACCTCCCGCCAAGTGACCCCGTAAGTGAATTAACCGTCTTCCTCGGAACTCTGTTGCTCATTAATGGGATCAGTCGGAAACGAGCTGTCGGTATTCGTCCGCGTACACTCAATTACTACTGTACGTGATCTATTATCACCGAGTTATTTGTACTAAATGGTGCCTTCAGATTGGCTTCCCAATCACTTAATGGTGATACACGTGCTTCTACTCTTCGCTGTGCTCAATCCATTTGTGCTGCCGTTTGGAACACTGTACTTTTTCGTTCAGTCTGGTGAGCCATTTCTCCATCGTCTGAATATTATGTACGCTTACTTACAAAATTGATCAGGCGTAATGAAAAATCAGCTCATTCATGTTTATGCGAAGAACTACGAAGGAAATGGACAACTGCTGCTTATACGGATGGTCAGATATTCTCTTGATGGTAAGTTCATGCATATGTCGTTCTCCAAAACTAATTCTGACATCCAACGCAGGCCTAGTTCTGTCTCAGGCGGTCTTTCTGGCTTATATGGTTGTGCTGAAAAAGTCTGCTAATGTGGGATTGGCTGCTTTTCTGATTGTCTTCACTGTCCTAATCAAGCTCTTGTGAGTTGAATCTGTCCGTCTCCTTGACACATATTTACAATTTATTAGGTTAACGCGGATGTGTCGTGCGCAATTTGAGCATGACGACATCGCAGAGGCCCGGATTCTATGTGGTACTCGAGGTGAACAAGCTACATCAGACAGCGAAACAGATGCAGAAGGTAACACAACGCACGGCAATGAGCAAGAACATAACGCTTTTATCCACCGGCGACGCCATTCAGCATTCTCGACATGGAGATTGCCAGCTTGGGTCAATTTCTCATACACAACCATGAATCATCGCCGGCCTAACAATGCGCAGCGTCGTCCTCCAAATCCGTTCGGTCCCAATAGTGGATCATTCTCTCGAATTCCTTCCTTAACAAGAAAATCTGGTTATGGTCATAAGGAGGCTGAAGTTGGTCCTGTGCAGAGTGCGACGAGCCCAACAGATGGATATCCCTGGAATAATGAGGGGCCAGCGTCGGTGCCTAAGATTGATCTTAACGTGTCGAACGGATACCCGGCCCCAGACAACAATTCTCCTGTTGTAGCCCATCCTCCTCCTATCCCTTGGGACGACCAGGGTACTCCTGACCTTCCATACGAGAACCCATTCTACACTAGGACCATTGACAACGTCCTTTGGCTGCCCCAAGATCCGACGAACACCCTAGACCTGGATGATACCATCGATCTTAGAGTATCTCTAGCGGTCGAGGTTACTGCAGGACAATTAGGAACGTGGTTGGGTGTTCAACAAACCTCATCACCAGATGAGCTGTCGCCAGTAATGAGTCGAACATCGACCGGTCCCGATCAATCTTCTTCATTGTTGGCTCCTCCTTTACAAACCTCTCCCGTGCAACACCCTACTTTACTTCCTGATGTCGATGGCACGGAAGAAATCGACTTGCCAATAGTCATCGCCAAACGTGTGCAATCTAAAGAAGATGATATAGAGCGGACAGTACGACCCCGTAGACCGTCAGGCTATCGGAGCAAAGTTAGCCTCGGTGATAAAAGTAGCATTAGTACGGGATCTGCAAGTGCAAAACGACGACCTAGCTTCCTTGAAGGTCCAATACCATCCTTCAGGTCGTTCTCGGACAACGGACCGGGCCGCGGAAGATCTAATTCCATCATGTCTGCGCTGCATCCTCCCGCACGCTCACAACGTTCACGATCGACGGATCACGATTCCCCCCGTCCTGACGCCCATGCTCAGGCCGATTTTATTGTAGAGAACGCTTCAGGAGCAGCACTACCGCCTCCAAAACTCTCGCGAGCTCAAAATGTTTCCGCACGTGAAGCTATTGCGCGCGAGGTTTGGGAAGAGGAACGAGAGGCTCTGATCACCCGGTTGGAAGAAGAAAAGGCGGAAGAAGACAAGAAAGCGCGAACGACGAAATCCTGGTTGACATCATGGATGTTCAGGAAAGCGGCATAAGTGACTTCGTGCGGGGTTTCTTCTTTATCTCTCATAGCATATTTGATACCCTCGGATTAATTATAGACTGTAGTACAGTGCATTTTGTAACATCACAACCAATACCAACCTGGCGCATGACCGTGTTCTTATACCCGAATATTATGGATGAATGAACGAATTGACGTGTGTTTTTCCGTTCCGACGTTTATCCCAAAGGTCGCACTTCGCATGGAGCGAGAGTATCCCGAGGTTGATCATTGCGGGGTGGCTCGTATGGTATTTAAGGTGCACTCATGAACTTTAACGTCTCCAGGAATCTCCCGTATTCAAAATGTTCGGCCGTGCTTGGGCTCTTCTCTCTGTTTTTGTCGTCGCTGTGCATGCTGGTACCACCGTCTGGGATGGAAGCTTCAACCCATTCACCACTGTAGCAGACTTCGATAAATGTAACTGATACACATTATTCTTACTGAAGATAATCTAATATTATTATAGGGTCCTGGGCTAGCCAAGTTGGCACCTACCAATGGGTGCGTCGAATCTCTTGGAAGACTATGCGCGCGGTATTGATGATATATCTATTCTCTAGTACATCCACGGTACCCAGCCGACCTCCCACTACCTCGCGCTTTCCCCTTCGTACAAGAACCCCGCTATCACTAAGGAAAATAACGGCCTCAAGATGACTATCGACTCTACAGCCACCTGGAATTCCCAAATGGAGCGTGCTGAGCTGATCCCTCAGACCACCGCTAACCTTGGAACTGGCAACTTGTTCTACCATTTCTCCGTCAAGCGTTCAGCCACAAACGCACCCGATGTATGTTTCGCTGGGTCCATTGATTCGAAATTTCCAACTGATTTCGTGGTTCATTTAAGTCTACTCTGGAGCATCAAGTCATGTTCTTCGAGAGTCATTTCACTGAGGTGCATAATCGTAACTTGCACACTGATTGACACCTTACTAACAATTTGTTCAGTTGAAATACGGTGTCGGTTCCAACCCAACTAACCTCGTCTGGATGATTAGTGGCCAGGAGAAATGGAGCACCCCTTTCACCGCCGATACTTGGTTCAACTTCGCATATGACATCGACGTGAGCTTTGAAGTCTTTGATATCCGCGTTTTCATATACTAATCATATAAATTCTAATTATAGTTCTCCAAGAGCACCGTCGGTCTCTGGGCGTCCACCGGCTCCAACCCCCTCACCAAAGTCTTCCAAAATGCTGCTGCTTCCACTTCGACCAACTCTGCAGACTTCCACGTCGGTGTTCTCCGTATTGTTAACACTCCCGCAGCGGAAGACTGGTACTTCAGCGGTGTTTACATTGAATCTGGTCCTATCACCACTCAAGTCGGCAGTGGCAGCACAGGCGGAGGCACCTCTCTGCCCGGATCTTCCAGCTCGACCACCGCTGCACCCTCTTCATCTTCCAGTACTGTTCCGAGCACCACTGTTTCCTCGACTACTACCGCCTCCGGTCCGACACAGACACAGTATGGTCAATGTGGAGGTACTGGATACACTGGCCCGACGGTCTGCAAGAGCCCATTCACGTGCAAGTCCGTTTCTCCACCATACTACTACCAGGTACGTTATTTTTGGTCTTCGTCAGGAGAAGCCGATATTGATTTAGCATTTATTTAATAAAGTGCCAGTAAATGTTCCAAATGGAACTGCTATTACTCCGAGATCAAACATGTAGTTGATACCACTTGGATTGCCTGCAGAAATAATATCGTCGCATGCAAATTATGAGGTGAAGGAGTAAGAGTAATCGAATTTCCTGAATGGTTGAACCATAAGTAAATGACTATGCTGGGAAGTTTGCACTAGTACAGTGTCTATGTTGGGTTAATGTCATCCTGAAATCGGTGCTGGACATGTAATGATTCACAGATTGGTCGGTCATATCTTTGAAAACATGTCAGCGCTGTAAGATCCAACGTCGATAGTCAGCATATCCAAAATCGCCGCTATCTTGAGGAGACTAGTGAGTAGTATGTGTTGCTGAGCTCCATTGCAACTGGCACTTTATAAAAGCAGGGACGATTTTCGATGAACCTCATCATCGCAACGGGAGCGGAGGCTTAGAGTTACGAGCGTTACGTTCAATACAGAAATTTACAATTGATTTATCTTCGAAGGTTGATTACTACTACAGGAGAGTACACACACAATTGGATATAACAGCGCTGGTAACGAGTCGAGAATGCGTTGAAAGAGAGAATGTTCCAAGATTCATGCCTTGTTCAAATGTTCGAGTGATATTCATGCAGCAAGACCTGAGGGAATATGAGGTAAGACAAAGCACGTATGTGCGAGCATACAGAGTAGGACGCACCAACAACACCACAGGCAGCTCTGGCTCCTGCATTGCCCGTCTTCAGAGACTCGTCGTTACCTCCCTTCCCGAGGTCATCAGTTCCCTACTCAGTGCGTCAGTAACCATCTGAATGATCGAAGAGAAGATAACACACAGCATGTACAACGAGAGCACGCCTATCGTTCACGGGCGGATCAGTACACGGAGAAATACACTCGACAAATTAGAAACACACCCGACAATGCTCAAATGGCCGTTAAGAGAGATCAACGAATCCGTAAATTTGAACTCGGCTACGCCATTCTCATCTGATTTGATGTTCCCGAGGTCACCAACATGCCTGTTCTCGTCAGTGGGGGCGCCGTGAGTTTTTCCGTAGGGGTTGAAATGAGGGCCAGCAGATGCGCAGTTGCTTGAGAGATCGCCGGATTGACTGGATATATGCACGTTAAACTCCGAAGAAGAGCACAAAAGAGCCTAGAGGGGACATACTGGATGTGGAAGCCGTGCAGAGAATTAGCCTTGAGGTTCTCAATTTTTCCGCTGATGGTGACGTCGCCCTTGCCGCTGGAGGACTGTTCGAAGGTAATGGTTCCGAATGTCGACGCGGCGTCACTCTTCAGAACGACAACGCCCTAACATGAGTCATACGACTGGTTTGAGCGTGCGCTTCGGCGTATGTCTGGGAGAACTCACCTTTGTGATGGCAGTCGCGCCCCCTTGGCTGGAGCCGCTGTAGAACACACCGTAAACGAACATGAGGCCCAACGAGAGCAGCGACGCGATAAACACGACACGTAGGAGGGGCGACTTTTGCTTGGGCCTGGCGGTAGAGAGGTCAGAGTCGATGGGGACATAGTCTTTGGGCGACATTTTTTTGCGAACTAATGTGGGGAAAGGTTGAAATTGGAGCGCACCTTGAGTGTTGAGCCATTTGTGCAATCGTGAGTGTGCTTCCTTACTCGCATCATGCCAATTTTCGACAGCCATCTTGGGAGCGGCGTATTAAAAATAGAACGGGGCATCATATCTCGCGGGGCTCAGCATCACCGAACGTCCGTCCCCACACGGCCGGAAGTATTTATGTATCTTTGATTCCGGGCCGATGTGGGGGAGTCTTTCTTTCTGCTCTCAACCTCCATCTCATCCATTGTGTTTTTCTCGAGGCCATTTAATATCTATCAGGTCCATTCTATAGCATTGAACGGGACTCCTACAAACATATGGAGCGATGCTCGCCACTCTGAAGTTCCCTGCTCTCCTTAGTTAACGACACGTCTAATACTGAGTCTCCGCTGTCAATTCACTCCACGAGCCTCATTTCTGTTGCTCTCTAAAGCCATGTCCGGGCCGCTCTCTACAGCGAGAGAAGCAACAGCATCAGCTGACGGTGTATAGAATACGTTCGTCGAACATGTATGTAGGCATATAAAAGATGAGGTGGCAATACAAGCATCGTTTTTCTCGTCAAGAATCGCAATGATTGGTGTAACCTTAATTTCAATCGTTTCTCTGATTTTCAGTCTTTCAGGTTTGGCTGCTTCCTCTACCGCGAGGGTATCGACATTTGACTGGAATGCTATTAAATACGTCTACGCCTTTGGAGACTCCTACTCCTTTGTGCAAGGTACAGATGGTCACGCCAATTTCAGGTTAGATACAATTCTTTTACCTGTCTCGAAGAACCTATACTAAACATTTATAACCTCACAGCTTCATCGGAGATGCCTTGGATTTATCGTTCACTCCTACACAGCTTTTGACAAACGAGATTGTACCGAGGAATGTACGTGTAATAATGTTCTTTGACGATATCGTCATTCTGACGTGCTTTACGAACAGACGAGTTCCGAAGCTTCGAACTGGGTGATTATACTTCAATTTAACCTCTGGCTACATCTAACTATCGCACCATAGCTGGAATTCCTGACAGGGTGTTTTGGTGGCCGCCCTTCTGCATGCAGGAAACAGCTCTGGAACTTTGCCTTCGCTGGTGCAGATATTGATGGTGCACTGTAAGTTCTTAGATTTATCACCAGTTCCCGAACATACATGCTCACTATCTCGTAGCTTACCCCTTCATCACGATTTTACAGTACCCCTCGTCGACCAAGTCAACCAATGGGTCCAATTCGCATCCAAAGTGATTTCCCACCCAGTCGGACAAACACTCACGACCTGGTGGATTGGCATAAATGATACAGGCGACACAGTGACTAACACCACCATTACCGATTTCAACGCCTTTTGGGAACTAGAGATGACTTCGTACTTCAAAGCAGTGGTACGTTAAACCAGTCATTAATCATATCCTGCGTAGTTTTGCTTAACAATCAGGGAACGTAGCAAATAGCGACGAACAACGGCTTACGCGCGCATCTCTTTCTAAATGTTCCTCCAGAAGAACGCTCCCCAGCCACTATCTCCAGCCCGACCAAAGCGGCTCTCATGAAAGAGCATATACTTCAATTCAACACGATCCTCTCAAAGCATATCACAGCTTTTAAGGCTTCTAACCCAGGAAAGTGTATTAATTAAAGACGCTTTTCATTTGCCACTAGCAGGAGTACCGTGACCTACGAAACTGAATCTTCGTTCTAATACAGGTGTCACAGTCCTTACATTCGATGCAAACACGTGGTTCAACTCCGTTTTGGACGCACCTGCATCGTTCGGATTCAACAATGTTACCGGGTGAGCAGATTCATTAGTTTTTGCGTGGCTGGAGCTGTGTTGCTGTGGTCACCAACACGCTGTACCATACTCACTACTGACTGCGTTACGCAGCTTCTGCACATGCGCGGAACCGACAGGATTCTTCTGGTTTAGTGCGTTTTCACTCAAGCATCTATGCCGTTATACTTAGCGCTAATTTAATGCCCGGTAGACTCTGGCCACCCGACCGAACGCGTTCACAAACTACTCGCCGGTGCTGTCGAGGCACAACTTTTGCGTGGCGCGTCATAGCTGCGATCTACGTACGTCACATCAATAACACGGAGGTATTCACTCCCGGCGGGGCGGGTATTGAATCTTCTAGTTGAAGTTATATATACTAGAACACGGAATATAAAAATGGTGGGACAACCTATGAAAGGCACTGAAAGAATAAAATAATCTATATAAAACAGGTATACCCTGGAGGTATGGTGTAAATAATGAGACGAGAGCAAAAGGTGAGAAGCAGAATTTTATAGTAATCTGTGTACAGCCCAAGCGTTCTCACCGTGAATAACAAGAAAGTAAAAGAGCAATCATGTAACAGGAAAAAGAAGGGACTGGGTGCATATTTGCGGTCCGTACTATGTAGAATAAACAATTATCAAGTCAAAGAAGTATAGGAAAGGAACAGAGCGAGAAGCTCAGAAGAAGAGATATGTCGTAATAAACACGCCGAGTGCAATGATAACAACAACCTGCAGCGGAACGCCATCCTGGTGATGTACAGAGTCATCGACGACGGTCTGGATGTCGGTCTCCGCAGTGCTACCAGCATCCGAAAGTGCTCTCGTCCTCCGACGCAGCTCAGTGGGGGGTGCAGAAACAGCAGCCATCTGCGCAAGCGTAGCTCGGAGACTTTCAATCTCCGCCTGTGCCTCATTATACCTCAACGACAGCTCATCGAGTTTTGCAGTCTCCTGGGGGGCATATACAGGGATCGGTGTAACAGAGAAGACAGGGGGAGGGACGGGAACGGGAGCAGGTTCGGGGATGGGCTCGTGCACGACGACGGCTGGGGGAGGTGACGGCGGCCGGGCGATGGGCTCGCTAACAGGGGGCGCAGCGTCTTGTGGCGGCGATTCATGTGACTCCTCGCGTGCCACGCTGAAGTCTGCTGGGGGCGTGGAGGGGCGGTGCTGTTCTTGCGAGGGAGGGTTGAAGACAGGGATAGCAGTGTGGCCATTGGGTGGTGGGTGTACGGTATCGAAGCGCTAGTTGGGTTGTGGGTTGATTTTTTACACGTCATGGAGAAGGAACAATGAGGAACTTACGTCGTTGGGGGCATGCAATACGCTGGCGTTCACCTGGGGGACGCTTTCGTCCTCCTCCTCCAGAGTCTGGCCTTCTGCTGGCAGATAAGCCACTCTCAGCTTCTGCTGATGAACCTTGCCTTCTTCATTTGCCTCTGGGCTTGCCCACTATCAAATAAGAAGAAAAAAATTAACGAAATTGTTGAAAACGAAGTGCGGCAAATTTGCGTACGATGTCCTGCAGTGAGAGGGTCTCCTTGTCGGGAGAGATAATAGTGCTTTGGATGAGGAATTTATCCCTGCATTTCGCGTTCAATGGGGGCTCCTCTCGCATCGCCTGGAGCATAACTGAACAAGATGTTGAATGAGCATCCTCCGGGCCCGCTCAATGACGCAACGCGCAGCGGAACACGCACCAGAAACCTCGACGGTCTCCCCCGGCTCAACTCTCCCGGAGTTGGGTCGTACACAGTACAACTGGAAGCAGGATTAGCGATAGAACACGGTAAGATAGGCGGAGTTGCGCACTTTGGGAGCGGTAGTTTTGACTTTGAAGGCGACAGGTTGAGAATTGTTGTTGGTGATAGTTAGGGAGCGTTTGACGAGCTGGGTGAGGGGGCCTGGGATGCGGAAAGCAGTGAGCAGACAGACGGACAAAGAACAAGAAAATGCGCACGTCTGAAGCCGAGGGCATTACTGGGATTCAGGGATACGGACATTTTGTTACGGGGAAGAGATGGGTGTATCGTGGAGAGATTGGCACGCTCGCTCAAGAATGGGTTCTCACCGGCCACGTGGTCTCCGCCATTGATGCCTCCGCCAAACACGACCTCTCCTCCTACTCCCGGTATTCTGCTCACTTCAGCTGCCATTCTCTGCACGGCGACTGGTCCATTGAGCCCCATCGGTCGTCTTGTGTTCTGAAACCGCACTCTTGTCTTTGCACTCTGGCTCGACACTTGGCTAGACTGCCTCGCAAACTTATACATGGTCATCTCTCCACTGCTCCAAGTCCAATTATAAACGATTTGCAATGTCCTCGTGTTACATGCATGTCTATGTATTATGATGAAATTATTAAGGAGGGTATGAAACGAGTCGCTGGCTACAGTCGTAATAGAATGAGTAGGGTGAGAGGAGAAAGTCGTCTAACTACTATAACTGCCATAAGATCGTTATAAACAAACGCGTACTTAAGTATGTATAGGTGTGCCGAATCGAAAGTAATAATAAAACCGTGACGAGAGATCGTATAGATGGTATGTCCGTTTACTCGCGTTTGCTCAGCGCCTGTAGCTGGACAAACTCGTAGTAGTCTCCTCGTTTTGCCAATAGTTGGTCGTGTGTTCCCGACTCGCTTACACGACCTTCTTTAATGAAATAGCTGTGGTGTTTCATCAGCCTCTGCACGTTTCAATGGTATCAACAACATAGAAGACTTACATGCGATCCGCGTTTTGAATAGTTGATAGTCTGTGCGCAATGGCAATCGTCGTCCTGCCCTTGGCTGCTTGATCAAGAGCGGCCTGCACGACTTTCTCGGAGTTGGAATCCAAGGCTGACGTGGCCTGAAGGTGAATCTTGGTTAGAGCTAATCATACAATGATCGACATGCAACGTACCTCATCGAGAAGGAGAACTTTAGGATTACGGAGCAGAGCACGAGCGATGGCGATACGTTCTATGGAGCGGTGATTGTCAGTAACACGCAGCAATACAGTACTTCGAAATCACATACGTTTCTGGCCACCAGACAACTGAGATCCCTTGCCACCAACTTCAGTATCAAAGCCACTGCGAACAACATGTCAGATAAGATAGCACACGATAAAACACACAACGTACTCAGGCAATGATTGGATGAACTCAAGGATGTTCGCATTCCTGCAAGCATTCTCAATCTCCTCTTGCGTGACCTCAGATTCAGGCTTGATAGCACCGAGCAAAATATTAAAGCGGACCGTGCCAGCATAAAGCGTAGGCTCCTGCGACACAAGTGCGAGCTGCTTACGGTACTCCTGGATATTCAATTCCGAAATACGTTCGCCGTCGAGCTATAACAAACAAATGCACATTGTCAGCAGCCTGTCCTGAAATTCATCCCGGCAACCAACTTACGTAAATATCACCAGCCAAAGGATCATAGAACCGCTCGATCAATTGAATGCTAGTGAATTCATTAAATTAGCGAAAAGAACGCAACAATGGCTTTGAAACGAAGGCTTACACAGTACTCTTACCCGAGCCACTGGCGCCAACTAAAGCGATGTAGGTGCCTGGCTCGACTTCGAGGGAGAGATCACGCAGGACCCGAACACCAGGGCGTGTGGGGTAACGGAAGTGGATATTGTCGAAGCGGATATGGCCACGGCAGGCGGCGGAGTCGATGGACTTGCCAGCTGGGGATTCGGCGTCGATCTCGGGGACGGAGTCGAGGAGCTTGATAATGTCGGAGCCGGCGCCTTTGGCGGATGAAATGTCGGGCACGAAGGAGAACACGTTTCCTGCTTGGATGGCACCGAAGGTGGTGCTCTGAAACGAGGCATAAGCAAAGAAGCTTGGGTCAATGTAAGGTTAAACGTACCATGAGACCAACAAAGAATTGGAAGGTGCTGTATTCGAGGGTAGATACAAGACGAGAACCATACCAGAAGACGAGGGCGATAACGAAGAAGACGAGCGACTGGGAGAAGGAGAACAGTCCATTGCTCCAGATAGCAGTGCGGTTAGATTTTCTCAACGGCTCCTCGAGACTCTGGCTGTACAAGTGCAAGCAGTCATCTTCGCGTGTTAGGGCAGCAACAGTGCGGATAGACGCTGCAGCCTCGCAAGCGAGTTGGGCCGAACTCGCATGCTCCTTCTTGTTGGCTTGGTCCTTGAGAACAACGACACGCTAAGGAAACGAGTGTCAACAAAGTCAAAGTCATAAAACTAGTGAGTAATAGAGACTTACAAGACGGATGTAACCAGTTGAAACGAGGAGAGGCGTGCAAGCTATGTGTGGTGGAACGGTGAATATATAGAAAGACCGACATAGATGAATTAATCTCACCAATACCGACAAGGGCGAGCTTCCACACGAAGGCGAGGCCAATGATGGATCCCGCAGCGAGGGTGGCAATACTCTGAACGATACTGTTCATGAAGAGGCGGTGAGTTCAAAATACGTAGAAACGTTTAATGTTACTTACGCGCCAAGGGTGATACCGGCCAAACCATTAACTTTTTGAGGGTTGTCACTCAGACTTGAGGTCAAACTTCCAGTCTAAGAGCAAAAAGAAAAAAGAAAAAAAAAAAGACTGAGTCAATGAAAAAAGAAGTAATGATTTGGACATACACTGTGCTCGTCCTTGTCAAAGAACTCGACTATGAATCACAGTTAGCATCAGAAGGAATGCAATAACATCAAAAACTTACTATCTTGTCTCAATATTGCACGGAAGCTCAACGTGCGCAACCTTGACGTCAAAGTGGCAGCAGCAGCGGAGAAGAGGTAGTTCTGGCAGCCGATGGCTACGGTAGAGATGATAGCAATGAGGAAGAACCTGCTGACATATTGGCATGAAGTTGATGGATGCAACAAATAAATATACGTACCATAGGGCATTCCTATCACCAGCGAATCGGACATCCGCCCGGTCGGTCAAGGAGAATCCCTCGATACCTTTGGCGTAGACAATACCGAAGGCGGGATAAACCATACCAGTCACTACGAAGGAAGTTAGTTTAAGGCTAATTGAGATTGGTAAAGAAAGAGGTACGCACTGCAAGCAAAGATAGAGCCAATGATGTAGTTTTTCCATTGGTCGCGAATCAAAAGACCCATGCGAGAGAAAAGAGTAATTAAGCCAAGATCTTCTTCCTTCTTCTCGCCCTGAACCTGACGCTTCTGCTCCAAGATCTCAGAGGCAAGCGAGTGGCCAGTATTCTTGCGTCCCAGAGGAATTTCTTCACGAGCAGCCTTCTCCATGTCCTCCTGCTCGCTGCTTCCAGCAGTACTATCGGAATCGCCACCGGCCACAGCAGCTTGATCTCGAGTCTCACGCAGTCTCTGGGCTTGGACAAGACGAGCATAGGCACCGTCGGCTTGGAGAAGTTCATTGTGGCTACCGTGTTCGAGGACGAGACCGTCTCCCATGACGTAGATGATATCGGCATCCTTGATGGTGGAGAGACGATGGGCAATGGTGATGGTGGTACGTCCAGCCGCAGCTTTGTCAAGAGCATCCTGCACAATTCCTTCTGACTGAGTATCGAGAGCGCTGGTCGCTTCATCGAGGAGGAGGATACGAGGATCGGAGACGATAGCACGAGCAATGGCAATGCGTTGCTTCTGACCGCCAGACAGCAAGAATCCACGCTCTCCAACCATAGTATCATAACCAAGAGGAAGCTTGCTAATAAAACCGTCAGCATTAGCCTTGACACAGGCCTGCTTGATCAGAGCCATTTTCTCTTCCTCGGATGCGTGTTCATGGACGGTGTTAATGAGACCATGAGCGACGTTGCCCTTAATAGTGGTGGCGAAGAGAGTGGGTTCCTGGGACACGAGACCAATTTGCGAACGGAGCCACTTGAGGTTAAGATCTTTGACATTGATACCGTCGAGCTTGACAACACCGGACAGCGGGTCGTAGAAACGCTCAACGAGAGAGACGACGGTCGATTTACCGGATCCAGAAGCTCCAACGAGAGCAGCGGTTTTGCCAGCACGGAAAGTGATGTTCAAGCCCTTAACGACTTGGACATTGGGGCGGGAGGGGTAGCTGAATTTTACATCTTCAAGGACGATTTCACCTTCGACCTTTTCGGGCTTCTGGCCGTTGGGATTGGCGGAGTCAATGTCAGGAACGCGGTCGATTGTTGCATAAAGCTTGGCTGCGGCGCCACGACCATTGGTGACAGCTTGCATTTCGGGGGCAAGTAGGGCAAGAGAGAAGGAACCAATGAGGATGGCCAAGAAAACGTTGACCACGGCACCAGGGGAAGCTGAATCATAAAATGAGATTTGTGAATAGTGAAATTGAATAAGGGCTTCTTACCGTGTCCGCTGAGAATAAGAGTAGTACCGAATGAAAACGCAAGGGCGTATGCGGAATAAATTACGAAGAAGAAAACGGCCAATGCTCCACCATGGAAAACAGCGGCCTTGAGATCAACGCGCTCGGATTGACGAATGTGGGTGTCGTACAAGTTGGACAATGTGTTTTGCGTGCCGAAAGCCTGCGCCGTGCGAACAGTCGAGATAACCTCCTCAGCCAAGCTTCCACCGTTGGCCACATGCTTGAGTGACAGCCTGGGAGGTAATCGGGTGAATAAAGGGGGTTAGGTCAAAGGAGGTGAAACATACTGCATGTAGGTTGACATAAACTTGTTCATGACACCACCAGTGATGGCGATGCAAGGAAGAATCGAAGACATGGCGAGAGCAAGACGCCATGAGCGAGCGTATGCGAGAGCGAAACCAGTGACGAAGGCTGCGAGGAAGTTGACGACGAGAGCCACCTTTTCTGAGATGCCTTGCTGGACAAGATCTAATAGCGGGAATTAGAAAGAACCGTGGGTTCAAAATATGTTTACCCACGAGTATCGGTCTGAATACGAGTTGCTACTTCTCCTGCTCCAACTTTGTCGAAGTAAGCGATATCTTGACGAAGGATAGCCTTGAGGTAATGTTCACGAACACGCTTGGCGTTGACCTCCCCCGTGTATACCCAGACGTACATGTAGATATATGTACAAGCAAACATACCAACACCTATTCAAAAATCTTAACAAAGCTCCACCTGTATCTAAAAAATAGGGGCATACCGATGTAGACGAGGTAGCTGGCACTAAGGGCAGCAGAATGTCTGAAAGCGGCGGCTGCTTCAGGTATTCTGGCCGCTGCAGTTGCATTTCCATTATTTGCTTGGTTAAGTGTTGTACCAAAGTTGACGAAATCCTGAGTCAAGTTTCCGAACAGGAGTGACATCAGAGGCTATAAGATTGGTGAAGCCTATCAACAACAGTCTATAAGAAACCAGCCATCTGAACATACCTGGGCAGCGCCCGCTGCAGCGGCGGCAATGAGACCGATGAAGTCAATAAAGAGCTCGTACTTGGTGGAGAAGCTATATGGAACTGGTCAAGTTTTGGATTAGCAGTATGAGCAATGCCTGCTTACCGGAACAGTTGTGTAAAAGAAACTGGAGGAATTTCAGGCTCAATTGGGGCGACCTCGGTGGTAGAATCTCCATTTTTTTCGTCCTTAGCAGGATTCTCAGCCTTCTTACGGGCAAATAAACCACGCTTGGGCTGTTCAGCGACAACAGTGGCCTTTTCGTCCGTGCTATTGGGTCTTGAATCCGACATGACGAGTAGAGGAACACGTATAGTCGTGGTCGTCTCGGTCGATGTGGAAGAAGAAAGTGAACGAGTGGAAGGATGAACGATGATAGTTGTCAGTCAAACCTTGTGCGCGGATGGGGGTCCATATACATATGGCTACGGAAATTACGGCGTGTAATCGTAAGCACACTTACGTGCCTAAATGGCAGTCTCGCTACATCATCTTATCTAATAACATCCGTCGTTCATGCATCGCTACCGCTGCTTCATCTTTCTGACTCGGTTTAGGTTCTCTGCTGCTCTCTCGGATACCCTTCTCAGAAGAGAGTGTGCTGACGCAAGCCCCAAGGCAGGAAGCGCAGCCGCAGAGAAGTCAAAAGACACCTTGTTCTACGGATTCCCACCCATGCCAGAACACATGCGGGGCGGGCCCAATCTCGATGATCTCGCAAAAAGGATCTCTCTCTGCCCCCCCATATGCATGGAACCAGATCGAACGGTATAACTCCACAGAGGGTGTATTTACAGTACTTTCTGGTGTAATATATTCGATTGTAGCCTTTTTCGAGGCCAATCGAGGATGAATAGTCACCGTTGATCACACAATCCGGCCGCCGTGCTCTGCGCTGTGAAGCAAAATATCGGCGAGATATTTAGGGACGCGGCAATCTAGCCCACGGAACGACGGCCGAAAGCCGGGAGGGCGACGTCGACAACTTGCCGGACAACCAACTACAACTAACCGGATTCCGCTGAGGGTTTCTCAAATGACAATTCCTTCGAGCGCGTCGGCAAACCTTTTGAGAAATCTTCTGCTCGCGTTCTGACAACCACCCACCCAAGGTTAAGACCGACAGACATCTAACCCTAGTACAATGTTCTGACTCGACATTCTAAAAAGTTCTCCGACCTTTGGCGGCATGTATGCATGATATCCATCTGTTCTTCAGGTTTGAGGGTTACGCGTTTTTGGACTTGACTCACATCTAAAACCCAAGGCACATAGCGGTACCGGACCCGAGCGCTATCCATACATGATTGAAAGGAACTTTAGAAACAGGAAATTTCGAACGCTCTTGTATCGAGTCCATGTTTGAATTTCGGACATATGAGTAGCTACCGGGGCATGAAGATCCTCTGCGAAATATGCCACGATAGTACCTATTTTTATAATCTTTTGGATTTTCTTAGAATCAACTTCATATTGCTGCACCTTTTTTTATACCGATTGTTACGGACGAACTGCTGTGATGGTAGCATCGTAGCGCTTAGATGGCCCGTTAAGGCTCTTTTCTAGGCACTGATATAGCGCGTAGCGAGTTTTGATTAATAGAGAGAACACTTCGCTTTTCTCCTCCGATAGGAACCAGCCCACGCCGCAGCACGTCGCATTGGCGCTGGACGAATCAGCGGCCGGACGACGGGCCCAGGCCAAATTTAAACGAAATGATACGTCTGAATGCCGAAGCTCCAGTCAAGGAACCCAATAGAAAATCATCATGTTTACGCATCGGTCACCGTGGAGGCTTAACAGCATAAAAGCTTTGCCTCCTGGTTTTTGAACTGATTCTTCACGATTCCTCAGTACGTCCCCCCACTGAACCTCTTGTACACATGTCGGCGGCATGGTTCAAGCAGTAAAAATGCCTATGCACTTGGCGTTCTTCGACAGTCGTCAGCCTTGTCCTCCTTTCTGTCAATGTCGGACCAAACGACGTCTTGCGCTTCTTTAGGAACCTTGGCAACCGAATGTTTTATTAAAGCCCTAGTTTGCCGTCGAAGAGTTTGATTTAAATGGTGTTACAAAGTCGAGGTTCCCAACCTGCCCGTTTCTAGCGAAGATTTTCCCACATGGCGGGATGTATTCCGGATGCCTTGAACGGGACAAGCAGAGCGGTGGCGGCACAACAAGAATACATAACGGCCATCTCCAGCAGAACATAACTCATTTGACACGAAAGCAGGCTTTCAAAACTTACCCCTCTCTTCTCTATATATCACTTCCACTCCTTATTCCTCTAACATGTCCTGGCTCTCAAGGAAAAAAGCATCTACCACCAACTTAAAGGCGGAGGACTCCGCTGCAAGCACTCGCTCGACTACCCCGACACCTGGCAATCCAGACGGGAACGATACAAGACCCAGCTTTCGCTCCGGTCTGCTTACAATCCGCGTCTTAGGGGCGGAGGGCCTTTGTCTGCCAGCTGGAACTGCGGTACCGCCAGCAGTGCAATCGGCTTTGACATCGCAACAGGCGAAGGTTGCGGCATCTGTGTCGCCGTCAAGTGTTACTCAGCAAAGGCTTGCAAAGAGGGGGAATAGGTAAAGTTGACAGCGTTACTGTGTATAGTAAAGAACGAGAGAATCCTTACTCTCAATCGTGTATCTAGGGATAGCATCCAGCGAACACAATGTTGGTGGTTGCCATATCTCGTGATGGAATATGAAGTAAATCAAGTCCTCATCACCCCTCTCGGAGGAGAGTTGGATAAACCTTTATATATGTATCAAGCTCACTTGTAAGTCAAGAAAATGTTACAACCTCTGTTTCAGCCCCTTATTCGGACTACTTTCAGTGACGTGTCCCGTAATTCTGAAGTCTCTTTACAATGCTACCTACGCGCTGAGGAGCCCAGACGCGGTGGCGATGGTCTCGCAGACGATCTTGGCAACGATATATTCTTAGGTGGTGTCAAGTTCGTGCCCAACTTCGATGCCATGGGCAGCCAGGATCAGTTTTATGATCTTGTTGGTGGAGGCGGAAAGATTCAGATTGGTGTATCATACCAACCCCATTATGGGCAATCCTTGAGCATCGACGAATTTGAGCTTATCACTGTCATTGGAAAGGGTAGCTTTGGAAAGGTACGCTCCTTTTCCGATGTTCCTGTCGTTTTAACTTAGCTATTCCCCAGGTGATGCAAGTTCGGAAGCGTGATACCTCGCGAATCTACGCTCTCAAGACTATTCGGAAGATGCATATTGTGAATCGTAACGAGATCACGCATACTCTCGCAGAGCGTTTGGTGTTGGCGCAGGTCAACAGCCCTTTCATTGTACCGCTGAAGTTCAGCTTCCAGTCTGAGCAGAAGCTCTACTTGGTTCTTGCGTATGTCTTGCTCGTTCACTCCTGCTTCAACAATTTCATTTAACTCCATTTATTGTATAGCTTCGTTAACGGAGGAGAGCTTTTCCATCACCTTCAACGAGAACAACGATTCAACGAAGAGCGCGCTCGGTATATCACCTATCGTGTACCTATCGCTCTTCCTTTCTGACGTGATGATTTCTAGCTTCTATAGCGCCGAATTGCTTCTTGCCTTGGAACATCTCCATGAGCACGACGTTGTTTACCGGTGAGTACATGGAATATACTCATGATTAATATGTTTATGGTTCTTGTAGTGATTTGAAACCCGAGAACATTCTCTTGGACTACACAGGCCACATTGCACTATGTGATTTCGGTCTATGCAAGCTCAATATGAAGGGTGATGAAAAGACCAACACCTTCTGCGGCACGCCGGAGTATCTCGCCCCGGAGATTCTGAATGGGCATGGATACAGTAGGCGGAAGATCACCGCTTCATAGGATTTTACTGATAAGTTCGTTTTACAGACAAAACCATCGATTGGTGGACCCTTGGTGTCCTGTTGTACGAGATGCTCGCTGGTCTTCCTCCCTTCTACGATGGTTTGTATCTTTCCCAAGCCTCGCGAGGATCCAGAAGCTTATTCGTCTCTCTCAGAGAACACGGAGGTGATGTACGAGAAGATCCTACGTGATCCTCTCGTCTTCGGTGACGAATTCAGATCGGAAGCACGTAGCATCCTCACTGGTCTGTTGACCCGCGATCCGTCTCGTCGCTTGGGTGTCCATGGTGCCGAGGAGATCAAGAAGCATCCGTTCTTTAAGCACATCGACTTCACGAAGCTGGCGCAGAAGAAGATCCAGCCTCCGTTCAAGCCAAGTGTCGCGAGCCCTGTGGTATGTTTGAATTCGTTTCATGTTTCGATCGAGAGCTGATTTCTTGGTAGGATGTCTCCAATTTCGATACCCTCTTCACGACGGAGGCCCCTGTTGACAGCTTCGTCGAAAACTCTAACTTGTCGCAGACTGTTCAAGCCCAATTCTCCGGTTTTTCTTACAACGGAACACATCTCCCTAATAACACTCCTTAAGGAACTCTCGCTCTGTCTCATCTATGTTATCAAACCCATCTAACTAGTGTAACTCAGTTCGCAATTCCCTTCGGCGCCTGCTATTTCTCGTACCCATATAATCCTCATACCTGATTCTTTGCTGATCTTGCTTTGCTTTTTCGGATATCGTAGTATTATTTCCAACATGATTTTGCTGAATGAAATCCTATTTAATGTTAACAGTACATATATCTACGTAGAATCGTACACTACTTATTTCAAGGAGCACGGAATTACAATATTTACATACTGGAGAGCGGCTAAAAGCGATATAGAGTTTCAAAGTTTACCAGCACTAACTGAAGAATTCTCTTGAATCCTTTGAGAATATAGCTGCTATGTGAATGATTAAACACATAGTTACATCCTCTGAGTTGTCTGTCGTCGTCGTATATTCTTTCTCTAAACTAACTCACTCGGAAGCATGGTTATGGGGATTGTGCTTTTATTCATTGTCCGTACGATGGATATATATCACTGGACAAAGCTCTTACAGTTTATAAAATAGGTTGCAAACCTAACGAGATCTTCCTGTTCCTTGGCTCTGGAAGTCTACCCAACTTCCTAAACAGATATCTGAGCTTTCTTCTTTCCCAAAGGTAATTTCGTCGTGAACACTTGGGTTTTTATATACATTCGCTTTGAATGTACACGGCTTAGTAGGCGTTTTGTTTACTTTTTTCCCTTGGCCTTTTGTCCTAGTACTCAATTAAAGCAACTTCCGCAAGATAATTAAATCCGAGGGCTGATATCGACATTTCCAGGTATTCTCCCCATGCCCAAGCGACGACACAGCTTCACGCACTGTGCACGGTGTCATAAACTAGTAGACTGCACATGTAGATGATCATTCAAAATCAAAAATGTCAACCGCCGGTACCCACCAACCCAACCCTCGTTATATGCGTTTTTTCAGATACAGTAGGTCAAATCCACTGTATACGCAGATGATCCTTCGAATCACTCGCAATAAGCCCCGACAGCAGCCTTTCTAGCACCATGGCAGTTGGTTTCTGTTCTTTCGGACTGACATTTCTGAACTGTCAAGGAATCCTTAGGTCCACATCGCGACAAGTTCATTTCCATCTGAGACTGACCCGTGCTTTATAGTAGATATCGTATTGAATTTTAGGGAAATCAGCAGGGACAATAAAATCAAAAATTAAAGTGGATGACCTCCTATAACTATTTTCATTAAACAATTTGCTTAGCAAGACTATCCGAGCAGGAAGTTCTTATATTCGTGAGAAAGCTGCGAGAAAATTTGCATTTCCAATTTCAAGAGTCACGAATGCGTTTATTCTGGACAAAAATAATATGTTCACGGATTATCTATCATATAAGAATTAAGGTCCATTCGATGGTATAAAAGAATAAAGTTTACTAGAAGTCATCCAGTAAGTCGGAAAGTTTAATCTTTTGATTGAAAGCAACTAAACGAATTTAGACGCATTTAAGTCATTCAAGCGGAGATTTGAATTTCTACCAAAAATTTCTATCTCCGTGACGCTCAGAATGCATTGAGACATTTTTTCAATATGATACCATATATATACTTATTGGCATTCTATACATAAATATGGTCATGAGGAGAAAAAATATGTCCGATCACGTCATTAGAGATTGGGGATATGCAGTAGAGCCTGCCGATGCCTGATTTTCTATTACATTCGAATTACTATTGCTGTTGCCGTTGTCATAATGCTCATGCATGTCCGGGGAGTTGAAGATGGAGTCTTTCCCGCAAATTTCGTCAGTGACGGCTGCTTTGTACTCGGTGGGGCTCATCAATTCCGCATGAATCTGGATCCAATCTCTGTAGTAGCTGAATAGTTCACAACGCGATAATTTCTCCGAAGGAACGGCCGCTTACCGAATAAACTGCTCTTCGTCTTCTGCCTCCTGAACTCTGTTCAATCTCCTCAGAAGCATAGTCATGTGGGCTCTTGCATAAACCATCCATTGAATAGGCAGATAATCCTCGTGTAAATTATTCATTCTTGAGAATGATGCTTTAAATGTTCTTAGCGCGTTTCTTTCTTCTCCTGGTACTTTGCTGAGCGCAACCGTAAGGTGCAGTAGAGCAACTTGAACTGTATGCTCTCTTGAGAGTGGCTGACGCTGAGGAAGGCTGTTATAGAGCTCAATGAGCAAGCTGAGTGGACGAATCGCATCCGATATCCTTGAAGGAGTGGAAAGCTAAAGGTTTCATGAGTTTCTCAATCTTCGTAATTGAGACGAAACGCATACCCGATAAAGATGTATCAACTGCCAGTAGCATTTCTCCAGGACGTACTCTTTATTAACAATATTTAATTCCCGTTTGTTGATGGGGTCCACAACACCCAGCCTTATCAAGTGAGCCGTCGAGCCATCAAACAGAATTTGTTCCACGAAAGCTTCCAAGCGTTGAATTGTCAGTCGTTGATCGCTTGAGGATAGGTCCGGAAATATTTTGAGAATTCCGGGGTAGGTGATATACACGGGCAGCGCCCCTAACAGCTGTGATTGAAAAATGGGAAACGACATGAGGAGCACATACAACTACTGAGGCAACCAAGTCTTACTTTATATACCGTCTTACCTGGTATATGAAACATCCTTAGTACTTCGCGGCCCGATATTTATTTATAGCTCTGTAATCTAAATTTAGTACTGCCAGCCTATGGGAGTGCAAAGCCAAAAAATTGTATTCATGGCCTTTCATCTGTCTGGGAAATAAAAAAGATATATCGAAGATTAAATGATATAGGAAATAAAATTTGTGGATCGAGCAACTTCAATTTTCAATTTCAGATGTTAAATTTGTTCTATTTCGACATGATGACAAGAATAGACTTTCTTGGTTGAAGAGCTGAGTACACAGCTAAACGAAGCTGAAATATTCAAAGCGCTGAGATCATTGGACAAGATCTTAGTAAGTCCTGGCATCTTGTTGATTCCTATTATTCAAGTTCAGCAAATTTGGCAGCCACTCCAGATCATTTTGTAACTGTTACTGAACTTCGAAACGATGATGTCGGGATGTCCCAAGATATGATCTTCACCGGTGTATGTTTCATCGGTCAGAAGTTTCTTATACTCACTATGAGAACGTACATACGGATGAGCCTGAAAACAATATTTATAAAGTAAAATTCAATCTACAATAGTAAAGAGAGATTTTGAGCATTCTTGACGTTTTCTTCCAGTTGCTCTGAACTCAGCCTCTTATTACTCAACACGCCCAAGCCTCCGAAGCCTCCGGTGGATACTGGCCTGTGCTCGTAGCATATTCTTATATAAATCAGTCTTGATATTATTAACGGACGTGTTGGAAGTCTTCAGCGCATTTTCATCCTCACCCAGCAGTTTTCCCAACGCAGCAGAGAGGTAAAGCAGAGGAACGACATCTTTAGTAGGTCCAGACGGGTTATAACTTTTGTTGGGCTAAATAACGAAACTGAGAGATAGAATAGCCTCTGAGATCTTGGCGGGAATGCTGCAAAGACAATTTTAGAAGGTGTTCGTTCTCTAAAACACAGCACCTATGCGACACATTTAGCCTAACTGCCAGTAGGGCAGCGGATAGCATGCTTCTTGCTTCATCCTCCACGTTACCATCCAAAACAAACACATCCACCATTTCAAAAATTTCAATAGTCTTTGCCTGCGAGGTAAAGAGCTCAACCCATCTAATCCATCTATAGCCTGCTTCTAAGTCGACTCGGGAAGGCTTTAGAGGATACGAAGAAGTTGAGGATGGGGAAGTAGTGTCGTGGGAAAAATTGTGTCATCTCAGCTTCCTGCCCGGTGCCGACACTTGTATTGGCCGCGCACCAGCACTTTCACCTGAACTATTACGACCAACGACCAAATTACTTCCAGGAACGCGGAATGGCTACTGAGGCGCATATCATATACTCCCACTACGACCCCCAGGACCGCGAACAGCTCGAGAAAGAGACTGGCCAGATACCCGACCAGGAGCTTGACCCAGCTGAAGTATGGAGAGCGGAGGCATCACACATATCTCAACGCCGTCGCGCACCACCTCCACACTTCGTTCCTGCTTCTTTTTCATACGACGAATGGGGCTCCAAAAATGCTAGCTCGTCGACACTTTCTGATATCAACGAAGATGCTCCTCGAAGAAGCGATGTGGCAGAATGGTATCGATCCCTAAATCGTAGCACTCGAAATAACACTAGTGTTCATGACTCAGCCGCCTCGTTTGCTGCTACTTCCTTGTCTCCTGCACGGGAGATTCTATCCTCCAGAACGAACCCTTCCGAACGGAAGAACAAGAACAACTGGTTCATCATGAAGGCAATACAATCTGAACCTCCATCTACTTCTTCTTCACCCGCACTCACTCTCGCCGACATCCTTGTACGAGATCCACCGCCATTGCCGTCGGAGGGAAAATATACTCCTCCTGTATGGCTCGCCATTGGACCTTCCAATAAAGGCTTTTCTATGCTGCAACGCAGCGGTTGGAATGAGGGAGAAGCACTGGGGCCTGACATTATTCGTCGACGGCCAGCGAAAGTCCTCTTGCCTGATACCGATATACTACCCACCAAACGCAAGGGAAAGGAAAAAATAGTCTCGGATCCACCCACTCGCCGGGAAGTACGAGAGGTGAAGATGGAAGATTACGATGACGTGAGCGAGCTTAGGAATGTGGATGTTATTGACTTGACGGTGTCAGATTCGGACTTTGACTTGGAGGAGAGTGATTCAGAGTTCGTATCCAATATCGAGGAGGAGGTTCAACTTAAAATCGAGGAGGACAATGACCGATCTCTCGATCCACAAGAAACCGCCGAGCATCAACCGACTGTCATGTCAGATACCTCAGCTCATGGTCGCAAGGCCCTTCTCACTCCTATAGCTACCGTTCTTAAATCCGACCGATTGGGCATTGGCCTGAAGGCCAAAACCGCGGGGCCTTATAAAGCTTCGCAGAAACGCGTAACGCATAATGCTGCGGCTTTGGCCGCCCATATTAGAGCGGCCGAGGAATCGCGGAAACGGAAGAAAGAGATGGGTCGTGGCCGTAGAGGGTTTGAGAGGCAACGGAAAAGGGAGGAAACAAGTCGGAAGATGATGTTAGCGTATCTAAATGGCTAGATGGGATGTCGTATACCCTGTCCTGCACTCTGCAGTTATCCGAGAAGAGCGCGATTGATGTACGATTAAGAACTCGAGGAGGATTTAAGAAGAGGATTTTACGCACTGCCAAAGCGATAACATGTGAAACGAAGCACGAATTGATTGAGTGAGTTCTATAATAATACATTCCATCCATTTAGTGTAATAAAGTTACAGCATGAATAAACAAATGTTCCAGAGTGGATAACGAAAGCGACTTCTAATAATACAAAATATCTCACTCAGTGAGAGAAAATATAAAGGTTCTGATCCCTTCGTGAAATATCGTAACGAACCAACAAACCAAAGGACGAAGAAAAGTCTACAAATTTCGTTATCATAACATGGCAGGCTCACCCCAGATACCCTTTGCGGCTTCGCATTTCACTTCTGCCACGTACATACGTAGCCACTGTACCATTTCCTTGCTGATTTGGTTGCATCGCGTAACATCAATGGCACGGAGACGGTGAGGGCATACGGACGAAGTGTGGGGTTGCACCTGTTGAGTGCGTGGGGGGTGGGATTTGGATCGTACATGTGCTGCTGCTGCTGCTGAAGCGGAGGAGGTTATGGCAGAGGGTAGAACGTGGTATCGGGCATAAGCGTGTGGATTGGCGGGTAACCGCGATTCGACAAAGGAACGCAGCGAGTCCCAATCCAGTGAAGTGCACCCGTCGAGTGTTAGGGTATCGAGACGGGGGCAGACCCAAGGTTGAGAAGAAGAGAGACCCTAAGATATGAATATGTTAGAGATAGAACTCACGAGGAATGTTAATAGCGTACCTTTAAGAAATTTGATGAAACATCTTCGACGTCCACCAATTCCAACGTTACTAAAGATGGTATCCGACGGAGCAAATTGACAAATTTCATCTCGTTGAACAAACATGACTCGATACGGAGATATCGTAGCGGTAGCTTCGTCAGTGCCTGAATGTACAAAAGCTGAAGCACAGGTGTCACATTCTCCAAGTAGCACATTTCGAGTGATTCCAGATTCGGGAATGTGATCTGGCTCATGATCTGACGCGTCAAGGCGATGCCAACGTAGTAGAAAGAGGCTTTCTTCAACCGGGGCAGGTGTATACTCTTCGTTGACACTGTTGGGGAAACGAAATCATCTGACATGGAGATACATGATTCCGCGTCCACACTTGACATATTCCGTAGCGCGAGTTCCTCTAATTCTGGACATAGCTTCAGGATCGAAATAAGCGTGTTCGCTGAAGGAGTAAACGCGTTGAAGTATCCGCCAAGTTTCAAGACACGAAGGTTAGAAACCAGCCTCACATCCCAGCCGAAGTTGAACGATGTTAACGAGCATGAACGTAGTCGCGGGGTGTTACCATTAAAGAGCGGAAGAGGGGGCGAAGAATAATGATCGTCTTGCATCGAGTGGTATACCTGGATGGTCAAATTTTCTAGAAGTGGCGCGTCCTCTTGACAGCGGAGTAGGGCTGCATGTGCCTGTGGACGGTTCGGGACGCTAAGGTGAAACGATTTCGTTCGCCATAGTGCAGGTCGGAAGAGATCCATAGCATGAACAACCTGCTCCGTAACACTGCCCGTAAACTCCATGCGAGGCCCGAAGTTCACGGTGACATCCAGAGGACAGGATTTTGATCGCTCCAGTCGGCGTTGGGCTTTCTCAAAGGAGTCATGCGGACTCACTGAGATCTTCGCCCATAGCATTGGCGTATTTAGCGCAACCTCTTCCCAGTATTTACTGCGAAACATACCAGTCAAGTAAGATAGCGGATCGATCATAGGTAACGAATCGTTACTTACCAAACGAGCATCAATGTGGGTACCATCACAGGATTTTCATCGCCCATTCCTAGCACACCAATAACGAAGATCGACGAAAGAAGCTCACTTGGAAGCCGCAGAACGGGCGATTGTAGACGAACCGCTTGCTCGAGTTGCGACTCCAGTTCTCGACGCTGAGCTACCAATAGAGACATCTTCGAGTCCAGCGAATTTAGCGCCTCCCGGAGGTACGAGATAGACAAATTAGGAGTGGCTCTCGGAATAAAAGTATCATCGGGATTGAACGTCCGTGTCTTCAAGGGGGGGACGGAGTTGAAACCCTTTAATGAGTGCTTCCTCCTTCTCGGCGAAGTGAATGCGCTCGCTGGGATGCGGGCTGGCATGGTGGACATGTAAATGGGGGGGGGAATGTATGAGGCCGGGATAAGGTGCTATACAGGCGTCTTAAATATCACAGAGACCGCTGGTTCAATAGAGGGCTAACTAGATATGGGTATGCGCGACAGGCCAGCCGACCTTGCCTCCTGCAGAACGTCGGCATCCGCATTAGACCGGGAATGGAGAGCTCTAGCATGTTGCATGACGCACCTTGGGCCTACACTTGCCTACGGTGAGCACAGCAAGGGATTCCGGAGAAAGGACCACGGAAAGGGCTTTGGAATGCGCCATCTCGAAGAGCCTAAGCAAGGCTTATAACCATTTGCCAGATCGCGTATACTGATAAAGGCGTACCTGCCCAAAGAGCTCCCCTGTGTTCCGTACCAGCACGAGGCGCAAAGCATGCCGATGTGTTACAGTGTGTTACTCGCAGTTGGACACTAGTTGGGCAAGGGATCCAGAAAAACTTGATGGGTGACCTGCAACGTGGGACAAGGTAATGAACATCTCCAACACGAGGAGGACAACGAGGCAGGCTCAGCGCGATGTTCACGATTGTTCTATCTCGTTCGGTGTTCGAATCTCTGGCCAAGCCGCTTCCTTGGGCCGAACACGCCAAAATCATGGACTCGCAAGAATCCGAGTTAAACACTCACAATCGACTCGCAAATCCATTAGGACATTTGGCAAAGAACAGTCGCTTCGAATTCTTCACTGGGACGACATTCCAAAAGGCATGCTAGGGCCGCTCGGTATACGTGGAAGTCCTCTTATACTCATCCACAGCACATTGAACCAAAGCGTAGTCTAAACTATTACTACAGTTCTAATGACGCCACCCAGTCGACGCCCGATCGCTCATGATTCGGCACTCTCTTCCACCCGCAAGTCTTGCGAACGATAATAGAAAAATTGGCAGAGTACCTGGCATACGCGTTTAAGAAGCACAAGATGGACAGGCAAGTCAAACGGGAAGGTGGAGTGAGTAAACCAACACTCGATATATCTGGGAATATACTTACGAAGACGTCCAGGAAAACAGTCAACGCGCTCCCTGGATGTATGTTAGTCCTGCTGATACATGCAGTCACGCAATGTGATTGAGGCATACCTGCTAGCCAACTGGCGTTGGTGATCATATACTGCCTATCCGTGCTCTTGGCGCAAATCGACAATGAGTAGGTAACATTTCCGAAAATCGCGAAGAAAAACAACGCAGGTGATAAACCCTCGCAACGAGTCTTGAAATTTTTCACTGAAATGCATTCAACGCTTGTTCATTTCATCTAGAGAGTATGTAATAAACACTCACAGATCTGTGGTATGCGTGCCCCGAGCTGATGCGGAGATGAATCAGATAACAACCAGGAGGTGAAACAAGTGAAATACGGACATATAACACAGCACTCGTCCAACCCAGAATTTGAACACTCCATGGTGTCTCATTTTCTGGGATCTCGGGGACGCTTGTCTCCTGCACATCGTTACTGAGCCACCATGCGGACACGCCCACTGCTATTACGAATAATAGAGCGCTGGTATAGCGAATGACGAGCAGTTTCGCGGGTTCATGTTGAGCTGGTCGGTTATTCTCGGACAGTAGAGGTGTCTGTTCTTCCGCGTCGCATGCAAGGGCCGAACGGCCTCGTTTCCAGCGGTAGTAGTAGATTTGGCAGAGCAATATGACGTCGCATAATGAGTACTGAATTGTATCTTCATTAAGCTTCCGGGAGATATGAAGACGATATAATTACTCACGTAGAGTGCCAGGATGATAACAGTCGGCAAAAGCCCTGCCAGTACCGCACCGAGCAAGTTGCAGAGGTCACCAGCCAGCCATACGAAAACAAAGAGCAAACTAAGGCCTTCACCGGACTGCAGAGAATAGTTCTCGTATATTTGAGGAGAATATACTATAATCCTAATCGAGTAGACGGCATATGGTTAGCAGGCGCTATTAACGGTTCACAACTCGGCTTCAGGCTTACCAGCAGGCAATGGAAATCCAACCAAGCTTACGACGAGTTAAATCAGCATTACGTTCTTTTCATATTAGTCTAAACATACGACGCTGCTCAGACTGTCGCCGGAGAGCATAATTAGTAGCAGGAAAATATGGTGGAAGTTTTGAAAAAGGCGGGGAAGCGGTGATGAGTCTAATTTCGGCGGCGTGACAGTAACGTGTGATCGACGCGTCACACCTGCCGTTCCCAACTTTTGTCGTTGCGCGTCTCGGCGACTTCGACCGTTCGACGCCCTTCCTACTTACCTATCTACACGAAGGAAGTTACCCGCCATGAACAACGGCCAGGAAGCATTCAGGAGATTAGCGAACCAGCTCAGGACTGCAGGGGGTGGAGGAGGAGGACCACTGCCTGGAGGACCCAAGGGACTGTTCGCTGGAAGTGGTCTTCTCATTGCTCTCGTTGCTGGAGGCTTTGCTTTGAACTCAGCTATGTTCAACGGTACGCAGCTTTGATATATCACCATACGTTCTCAACTTACATGAAATTATAGTGGATGGTGGTCACCGTGCAATCAAATACAGCCGGTATGCCCATGTTGAAGGATCGAATGTCCACATGCTAATTCTTGAATGTTTAGGTTACACGGTATTAAACCGGATATCTATAGCGAAGGAACGCATGTTGTGGTACGAACGGCTCTTTTCCCATTGGGCCTAAATGCTGAACATGATACCCTAGCTTCCTTGGTTCGAGTCGCCCATCGTTTTCGACATCCGCGCTAAGCCTCGGAATATTGCCAGTTTGACTGGTACCAAAGGTGATTCGCACTATGAATTGTTGACTATATTTTCTAATACTCTGCAAAGACCTACAAATGGTCAACATTACCTGCCGTGTCCTCTCCCGACCGTCCACAAATGCGCTACCCACCATCTACCGTGAGCTCGGCCAGGATTACGACGAGCGGGTCCTTCCGTCAATTGTGAATGAGGTTCTCAAGAGTGTTGTTGCGCAGTTCAATGCTAGTCAACTGATTACCCAGCGTGAACACGTTAGTCTGTTCCTTCTTCAACCATTCTGCCTTCCTTGTAACACACCCCCAGGTATCTCGTCTTGTTCGCGAAAACTTAACCCTCCGTGCCCTCCGTTTTAACCTTGTCCTGGATGATGTCTCCATCACACACGTTGCCTTCTCCCCAGAGTTCACCCATGCTGTTGAAGCCAAGCAGGTCGCTCAGCAAACGGCGCTTCGCGCGGCCTTCTTGGTCGACCAGGCTATCCAAGAGAAGCAAGTATGTAACATTTATCCTATCAGTGGTTCTACGTTCCTTATTTTCTCTTTAGTCTATCATTGTTCGGGCACAGGGAGAAGCTCAGAGTGCTGAGCTTGTTGGAGAGTCTCTCAAGAAAAACAAGGGTTTCCTTGAACTCAGGCGATTGGAGGCGGCACGTGATATTGCAACTATATTAGCAACTTCTGGAAACAAGGTCATGCTGGATTCACAAAGTCTGCTCCTTAATGGTGAGCTTGCAATCTATTCTGGATACTTGGTTCTGACTAAACACACTTCCAGTTGCCGGAGATGATGCTAAGAAAATACTTAAGCTGGACAAGTAGTCAACCTGTATATCCTAGCTACTTCAGTGTTACTTATCCTCTACATTCCATTCGAAATGTCCTTCGAAAGCGTGCTATATTCTACTTCAAAATGTGAGAGGGAACTGGAAGATTTTGTACTCTTCACGTCCACGTGATGTGACTAACGTCACAAACTCTAGACGCGTCGCAGAACTCTTTGTTGCTTCCGGTTTACTCTTGACTCTCATCTACGAAGCCCAGAATACATATCGCTTTTACATCCTAGATACTCTTCTAGATGTCAGCTCCTCTCAAACGCAAAAGAGGTCGAAAGGCCCCGACGCCCGTCCCAGAAGACGAAGACAATTCCGATAGTTCTAGATTTAACAAGAAAAAAGTAAGATGGGAAGCGAAGTCAGGCGTCACTACAGACGATTCCGAGAGCAGCGAGTCCGAGGAGACTTTGAAAGTAAGTATTGTGCTCCACTCGCGTATGTCGCATGTTCTGAGCTTGACTGACAACTTCCATCCCGCTTGTAGACATGCCTTGCGACCTGGTGTTCACAGTACGTAGGCCGCCGCCAAGCAGCAGAAATCGTCTTTAAATTCTAAAGGATATTTTTGACTACCACTGGCGTCTAACTTTTCACTTTTCATATAGCGGGCGAGTTGGAAGCGCATATTACGACCCCGTCAAGTACATTATTTACGTCCTGGAGGACACTCATGAGACGCCACACTTTGATTTGACTAAAATGCGTTAAGTCGGGAGGGCGATCGACATCTTCCTGTACTGACTTCGCTTCAGTTCTTGAACAAGCTAACCCTGATATTGTACTGACGAGTTCAAATGCAGACGATGAGTACATGGATACATTACGCGACTATAGTATGTGCCCCATTTTATAGTGAAAATGACACATATATGACCCTTTTCGTCGCAGTGGAGGCTGCTGGTGGCGTATTTCAGATCAGACCTCACAAAGAATTTACAGCCTCGAAAGGCCGCGACCGTATGCTCTCTCTTAGCCGTCTCTCAGACCTGCCACTGGACGAATCTGATATCCCTCACTCCTCGGACATCGATTCAAACGTTTCAAAGAACGCGTACGAGTTTGCGCAAAAGCGCCGTGCTGTCACTGGCGATCCTACAACGAAACGATGGAACGCCTCGATCAGACTGGCAAATTTTGCATCTGTTGCTTCATCTTCGTTCTGTGTGAGTGGAGACAGTTTACGCATATATCCCACCTAATGGTTTGAATATCGTAGCTCGCATCAGTAGGAGCCTTGTTGGATCATCTTGTGCGGGAACGTGCCTTGATCGACTTTGACGAAGATGGCGTTGACAGTATTGAAGTTAGAGATATTGAACCGCTTGCTCTGTGTGTGGTGCCTTGAACGTTATTCTCTTGCTATACTCATTCTGTGAGACAGCGACCAAGTAATGCATATTAACACAGATGCATTGCTGTATGCAATATGATATCATTGGGTTCTTTCGCTGATAAATATTTCCAGCTCGCTACAGATATTTGAAAATGAAAGTCATGCATCAGTGCACTCTGACAAAACCAAAGAAGGATTGTCTCTTTTTGGTTCGCCCTCAAATCCTATTAAACTTCGTTTTTTGCAATAACGCTATCTTCGTATAGGTACTCTGAACAATACGAAAACCACACTAGGGCGGTCCCTACTTCGCACTTGGCTTCTTCGGCCCTCTCTGTCCCTCCCTGTAATCAATGCTCGCCATAATGCGGTAGCGTGTTTCATGCGCGCTGAGAACTTGGTACCTGCGAATGCCATGCATAGTCATCTCAAGGGTATCAAGAACGTGCCGCGGATTTTAAGTGTCTTGCGGACGGGGAGAGCAAAAGTATCAGACTGGCAAGGCCTTGTGAAGGTTTGATCCTCCTCATATCCACAGTTACTCCTCTGGAACTGAGTGTCTGGATATAGTTTGCATTCCATGCGACTATGCTCCGAGATTCATTAACGGAATTGCATCAAGCCAGCGATGTCGAAGTTGTTAAAAAGGTCGGCGGTGCATCGTCAACCTTACAGGCATCTTCTGACGCAGATGTGAAGCTCATTGCTGCATTGGATGTAACCACTTTCAAGGAGGTTGGCAGTAGGGTTAACGAAATAGTATGTATAATTTTTGCTCTATGAACAAAGCTAATTTATGGGATGTCTACTGCTAGATCGACTGGGAAGAGTCAACCAATGCTGGTAGGGTCTGTGTTCGGCCGCATATTGATGAAGATTTAGACAATCGGAAACATGTTTATCATGGCATCGACTCTGTACTGGTGGGTGGCCGTGTTCAAGCATATATAAGTCAGAAGGCTGCATCGTAGTTCATACTAATGGTATACATAGTCCAAGGTTGCAGAACAGATCTCCCAAACAGTTCCTTCAAAATTCGCGTCATCATTGAATGTTGTATATTTTCCTCAGCTTGGTGCGTTTGTCCATGATACTTCCGTTCTTTCCGTGGCTACAGCTTCATTTCTGAAGGCTATCTTATCTGCGTACCTATGCTCAAAGAGTGGCAATCCGAGGTCGGCATCCAGACTATTGATGGATGGACCTTTCAGGTGGGTCGCCCATAGGGTTAAATTCTCCCCCGTCTTCTGATGCAGCCACGATATTTGCTTCTAGTTCTCATCGGAGTAAGTCCGCCATACCTGACATGGGTGATACCAGCGTCCCTGATAAATCTCATTCCCAGCGCTCATGTGTATTTCAAGTCACAAGAGATGCACGGTGAGTCGGCCCGACGACTTTCAGCTTTAGGAAGGTAACAATAACCCAATAGACATGGACACCCATATTGGAGACTTACATTCGACAATCGTCGACCGGGAGATTGAGATCGTCCAGGAACTCCTTGAAGAAATTCTCCCAGCCGATGAGGCCATGGGCGACGCATGCGATGTCTGTGCGGAACTAGACTGTCTATTATCCTTCGCTGAAGCGTCACGGACCTATGATTATCGGCGACCAACTATGGTTGGAGATAACATCATCAACATATACCAGGGAAGGTAAAGAGATATGCAGTGAATTCATAGACGGTGTTTGATCCCTTAATGAATTTGAAGACATCCCTTACAAGAGCAAGTAGTCGACATTTTCGTACCAAACGATGCTTGCATAGTCGGTGGGGCAGGGATAGATTCACCAATCCTTATTTCCGACGGTGATGGCGAAAGCCGGCCATGTCACAGTATTCTTCTTTGTACAGGTGCAAACGCCTGTGGAAAGGTCAGACATCGTGGCTTCTCAAAGTATCTGCCCCTGCTCATCTCACTTAACAATCAGAGCGTTTATTTGAAGCAGGCTTGTGTCTTTCCATTTTCAACAACATGCTTCTGATACCAGCACAGGTCGCACTGATTCAGTTCATGGCCCAGGTGCATTCGGCTCAGATTTGTCTCGCAAAATTCTAATTCTCTCTTTACCTCCTTTGCGCGTCAAGATCGGATGGTAGGTCACAGTCCCATACTCATCGCAACTCCAAGGGCTTAACTTTTGAACACTTGCCTTTTCCAGCTTCATCCCAGCCGAATCAGCTACACTAGGGATCGTTGACAAGAGTGAGCAAGTTCCTGAACCCCTCTCAAATCCTCTTTGCTCCTGGCTAGTCACGCTATTTGTATTTTGTAATAAAGAGTTTATATGCTAACCCTTGCTCTGCGGCGCCAGTCTTCACCCGCATATCAACGCGGGAATCGGTTTCAAAGGTAAAGCATACGAAACCTCTTCTTTTGTTTCTACATACTATTCTCCTAATATTTCGTGAATGGAAATGCTGATATCCCTTTCCATCCTCTACAATGATTCTCCTGATGCTATTCTAGGTTCAATCTGCGTTTATGATCGACTTAAACCAAGTTTCGCTGGCTCTTCGTAACTGTACCTCCCGTTCCCTAATACTTCTGGACGAGTTCGGGAAGGGCACGCTATCGACAGGCTCGTACCATTTCCCTTCTTTGCTTCGCTAATCTTCTCTTCGCTTCTTGTACCCGATTCCCGTTCATTGGATTCCGCTGGTTCTCCAGCATCCGAAGCCTGCTTAGTTTCTCTTCTTGCTTCTGAAGATGCTGCAGTCTGTTATATTTTAGGAAAATTTTGCGGATGGTGTCATGTAATATACCTCTACTGGCCATCATTAGTCAGATTTTGCCATCCTTTTCTTCGAATAACGCATTTAACCCTTCCCGCATGTCTTTTTATTATTCCTTTTGTCCTCCTATCTCTTGTCCTGTTCCTCTAATTGGGTTAACTTATCTTCGAAACATTTAGACGGCGCTGGCCTCTTTTGTGGTGTCCTGCGTAATCTCCTTAGCCGTGGTCCTCAATGCCCAAAAGTTCTTGTCGCAACGCACTTCCATGACGTATTCAATCCGGACTTACTCGATCCAGAAGCCACGCCGATTGCTTTCCGCCATATGCAAGTTATGTTTACTGCTGGCAATGGTATCGTGCTTGAAATAGAAGACACGTTGTCTGCGACTGGAAGTGTTAGCACACGAAGAGTTGGACCTGGAGAGAAGATCACATACTTGTATAGGTCAATACAGAGCACTGTCTTTATCCTTCATATTCCGGACTGACTTTCAATATTTGTCCAAAGAATAGCAGAAGGCTTGTTTCTTGATTCACATGCAGCGAAATGTGCTGAGATATTTGGAATTCCTTTACGCATTGCCGAGAGGGCTCGATATGTTAGGTCGGTCCCTTCACTTTCTACTTCTTATGGACTTCTGGAAGGATTTCGCCTTCTATTCCTCGGATATCCGCCTGCGACGATCCTCGATCGCGTTCCTTTTCTTGTAATTCGCAGGTCTGATCTTGTTCTTATTGCTAATACCCCGTAAATCTGGATAGCCATCTCCTTTCGACCCATGAACTTGGCAGACTGCTTGACGAGGAGATGGCCGACGAGGAACGTACGGACTTGGAGGATGCAGAGGGCGTGTGTAGGCGTTTTCTTTCTTGGGATCTTAATGCGGCATCCCACGACGAGATCAGTGGTAAGAATGTGAAAGATAAGTTACGTGAAGTCCTCGGGAAGTGCAATAGGGACTATGCGACAGGTGATGAATACTGATTGCGAGACAGACGAAGGCTATTACATTATTTTCGGACTGTCAGCTAATAATATCGATTCGCTATAATGAACTAAAGCTGTGATTTATTCATTATTGTTGTATTTGAATTTCATGGACCGTGAAAGTTTATTTAGCCTCTCTTGACATGCAGAGGTTGCAGGAGGACAAGTAGGCAACAAGTTAAAAATAGAATCAAGAACGAACATGTTAAAAATAGATGGCGACTCTATCAAATTAATTACGGTACAACGCGAGTATGATAGGAGTATTCCATGAAGACATAGCAATTATAGTTTACAATCTACATATCTAATCCTCCTTGTGAATTTCTAGTCCAGGGGGTGCTCCAAGTGCTATGAGTCAATTTTGAATATCATCTTTAAACGTAAACAGCAATTGAGAACGCACCATGTTTAATCGCATCATACATCAAGAACTGAGAAGATACTAGGCCAGCTGTCATGATCATCCTCGGTCCTAGTCCAGCAAATAGACCTCTAAAACCAGCCTCACGTGCAAGCACGGAAAGACGATGTGGCATTGATCCAGTCGGTCCATGTCCTTTGTTGATTTGAGAAAGTAGGGTATCGGCAGGCTGAGCGCGAAGATAAATAAGTAAGATCGTAGCAGATGGCTAAATATTGAACATACGTGACTTAGAATGGCCGCTGCGAAACCTGCGATAATACCGCTTCCAAGAGAAATTCCGAATTTCGTCGAACCAGAGAGCGAAAGCTTCGTCTCTTCGGACATGTTCTTGAATACGAGTTCGTGACAGAATTCGTTTACGGTAAACTGGCCAATGGCGTAGGGTATTTGTCTTTGGAACTTAAATTAGACGACTACATCACAAACAGGAACGGAATAACACACTTGCAAAGAATAGGCAAAAATCCGGCGTACATCTCACGGATGCCGCCTTCTCGCGCAAGACGTGTGAATCCACTCACGAGACCCGGTGCATAATTACGTTGTGAAACAAGGCGAATGCGGGTCGCTTCTAGCGGTGTAAGTAGGATGTCTGCGAAGAATCTTTGAAAATATCAGAAAGAGCTCAAACATAAAGGAAATGTGATACGCACTCCGCAATACTAGCAGCTCCCAAATATATAGCTGTTCTATGTGCGACCGCTGACTCCTGGTCACCAACCATCTCCACGAACTTCTTTTTCCAGAACTCATAACCAGCGAACTTCGCACCGCCTTGTGCAAGATAACCGACTGCAGTGGGACCGAATCCGGTGAGCAGGGCGCGTGGGCCTTCATTCGCGATGATAGAACGTGTGCCAGAGATAAAGGAACTAGATTTGAATGCAGGGTCTATCTGAATTCTTGTTTTCACGACGTCAATCGCTGGTAAAAAAGATTTAATACGAAACCATAAGGTGGTATGAGGGCGTAACGTACGAGTCATTGCACCGTGACTTATCCTGAGTAGGCGCTGCGTCAGTGAAGCACTGCGAGTCGACCGAAGACCTTACGTACGTGCAACATAATGCTCCAGCCAAGAAGAACGAGCTGTAATCCTTTCCTGTGAACTGTGGAACGACGAAAGGGTGGCTTGGTATCGATTTGCGTTCAGCCATGGAAAGAGAATGTGAGCGCCAAGGGAGAGAGAGACTACGAAGATAACAAGGCAGGAACAGCGAGCAATGTCAAGCTATATGAACTCCATGATGCATCCATTGATGATGTAGTTCCGCGTCGATTGGGCACGGTGAGCGATGGGTGCGGGTGAGAACATCGAAGTCAGCGTGGAGACGTAATCGGGGACGAAAATAGCACTGTTCGGTGACATCATGCCTATTAACGGCTACAAGAAAGCCGGCCAAACAGATGTAACTTGATTGACTCTGGCCAACACTGGGTGTGATGACTGAACTTGCGTCTACACTAATTTTTTATTGTATTTATCATTGTATATCATTCTTGTTTGAGTTCTACTACTACAGAGATCAATTTTTCGTGTTACAGTACACTCTAAACATCTCAAATTCGCATGCTGAGGAACTATTATGGAGGGGTCCTTTTTTTTTTGCAGCCTGTGGCTGGACTAACTAATCGGTCTCGAGTCCAGGATTCTAACTCTGGCACCCTCTTGAAGGAAGGTCATCACGCATGCAAACATATTAACGGTAAGGATGACGGATGATATATCCAACAAGAAAATTACATAAGATTAAGCAACAGTCGTGAGCCACGAGGTTGAAGTGAGTACTGAGCAGTGAAGAAAAGTTTGGAAAATGGAAGATGAATCGTGATGCACTAAAATCTCCAGTGTGTTTCATATTCACGCAGGCAGGCGGTTGAAGCAGTATTTTTTCATGAATGATTAAATGATACCAGGAGCTGTAGTAAGAAGGGAGCCTCTAAATTAAAATTGGCGTTGTAGGTTGGTTGTAGACTTGGAAGTTGTGAGTAACTTTCGGAGTAAACTTACTTACAGAGTTGAGTCGAGCGACGAGCTGCCATCAATTTACCCAGCACGTGTTATTAATACGCGAGTGACGACGCCACCAGGGTGCGACCGTGCGAATGATTAATAGAATCTTTGATAAGATTAGCCTCTCTGAGCATTTCTCCCTGCGCATTGTCTCCGACCTCTGACCTCAGCGTGAATAGCAGATAGCTTAGCATCTGGCTATTTTATCCCATGCTGCGTGCACATAAGTTCGAGCCTTGCGCACACAGGGCTGAATCAGCACATGTAAGTATTATGTCTACTCAGGGTCCTATAAATTTAATACTCGTTTTCACATTAGTTTTTTTGCTCGAATAATGTTCATGAACATAAGTTGCAACATAAAGGGAAGGCTGAGTACCCGGTCCTCAAGCACTCTCGCCCGACTCTCACCTCCCTAAAATCATATCGGCGATCAGCGATATGATCAGGCGTGTGAGCGAGGCTGCTGACCTGGTATACCGTATGATTAGTATTCCAGACGCTTCGAGCATCTCATTACAAATGTACTTAAGCCTTCTTCGAGTTCAAACCAATTCTCAACCACTATCCACCAGCAACTTTCAATAATGCCCGCCATTGAATTCGCAGTCTTTCCAGCTTCTGAAGCTTTCCTCAAAGACGAGAAAGTGCTATATCCAGCAGTCGACTGGGTCAGCAAAGCCGATGGCTACATCAAGTAATGAGCGCATTAAATCATCGCATTCACACCGGGATTCTAATACTGTTGCAGGTCATATTATGGTATCCAGAGCGAGGACAAGAAGACTCTTTACCTTGCGCTTTGTGTGTCTTCATTATTGTAACACATCGATCGACGTAGTGCTTACCGATGTGGAAGTTTGGGATACGTATGAACATCACAAGACTCTAATGGAGAGCAAGGAGTATGCAGAACTCATCGGTCTTCTCAAACCATCTATTGGAGGCAAGGTTGACATGCAACATGTGGTGTTCAGCGATGACGCTACGACTGTCCTTACCGCACCCACAACGGAGATTGCCATCATCAAGAAGAAGGAAGGACACTCAGTCGAATCAGTCAAGTCTGCTATCCACAACCTGTCCACTGCCGTCGATAAAGATAACGTTTCCTATGTTCCGAGTGTATACGGGCCTACCGTCGAGGATGCTGAAACGTTCCTGCTTGCTATTGGTTGGGATAGTGTGGAGGTGAGTTATCATCTGTTGAGTTTTGGATGTACATCTAACAGATTTCAGGCGCATACGAAAGCAGTTGAGACAGGTGCCGACGTCAAAGGCCTCGTCGGAACCCTCCGTAGTTGCACGAACATCTCCTATGTTCACGTCCCATTCAAGGTTTATTCTCCTGTAGCATAAAGTGTATGATATTTAACACAGTATCTGAGAAAATTTAATGTACACATACCCTCTTAGAGAGTGTCATCCTTCTGGTAAGGGTTAAGGTATTAATCGTATGATGGAAGATGATTTACGATGAAAAGTCATGCATGCCGAACGATTCAAGTGCATCGGATTTGATTGTGTGATGTGATGTCAGCTGGTTTACTCAATAAGAACGCTGCATACCACTAGGAGTGGATTATGAATTAATATTTAGGACCACAGCAAGTGAATGGACTGTCAAAAGGGGAATGACTTGTTGGGAGTCAGATTGAACAGTTCCCTACACTCCCATCGCATAGCTGAGCCTTGACGTGTTGAAGTGTTTAAAACCTACAACGCGTTTCATGATGCCTAAACAGATCGAAGTGCAAAGATATTTATCAGAGCTATTGTTAATAATACAGAATTGAATTACCAATATTTTCGGGACCAAATTTTATAGTCAGCAATATCTTTCCGTTATTCTCCTTATTGCGATCTTATCGGTAATGATACGGATACGACGAAGGTATACTGACCGCTCCACGGAATTTCATTTCTATATAAATATTCCTTCAATCTTCAATAAAGCTCACTACCCATTCATTTCATAACATCCACAACGACTATGCCATCTGTCGAATTTGTTGTATTCCCGGCCAGCGATGCTTTGTTAGCAGATGAAAGTGTTATATTCCCTGCATTGGACTTCATAAGCAAGGTCGAGGGTTATATCAAGTAATGCGAGATCATCCTACCCATTTTCATGAATACTGACACCTTTTTGTAGGACGTACTGGGGCCTGCAGCTTGAGGATAAGAAGACACTTTATTGGGCTATCGGTATGTCTACACAGTCTACCTCAACACATTTCATCAATCGGTATTAATTGTACCACAGTCTGGGAGTCATACGAGCACCACAAAGCATTCATGCAAAGCAGTGAACTCCATGTCCTAATTAGCCATCTGAAAGTGGCGCTCGGTGGAAAGCCTACCATTCAGAATGTCGTATACTCTGACGACGCCACCAACGCCTTCACTGCTCCGACGACGGAGTTAGTTACGTTCAAGAAGAAGGATGGAAGCACTGATGAACTGAAAGCTGGGTTGAGATATATTGCCGACATTGTCGATAAATTGGAGAAAACACATCCTCCTACTGTCTTTGGACCAACCATTGAAGACCCATCAGTATTCTTTGCCGCTGCTGGCTGGGACAGCCTGGAGGTTCGTTCAGATAATGCTAAATGTAGCCTGTAGTGCTCACGAGTTTTTTTTAAGGCTCACCAGGAAGCCCTTGCTGCCAAATCCCTTGGTGAAAAGGGAGTTGCGTTTATCGCCACTGTGGACGCGTCCGTAGTTCATGCTATCTTTAAGCAGTATTCGGCTTAAAGAGTGTGCTTTCCGTATTATGATATGACCGATAATTTAAGATGTTTTGATGGCCTTCGAAGAATGTATCAAAGTAGAGAGTATCGACGAAATACAAGACAGGAAACTTAACTTTACAGATCGTGATTCACGGGGGGACGTAAGTACCAAAGCTTATGGCATAGAATGATTTATGAAAAGTCAGGCATGCAGAATGATTCGAGTTTAGCGCATTGTATTTGAGTGTGCAAAGGTAAGGATGACAAGGGGTTTGGGAAACGCTGCATACCGCTAAGGGGCTTTGGTTGTGCTTTGCTACTTAGATCGACGGTAAGCGGATGAATGTCGAAAAGAAAAAGCTTCTCAGGAGTCGGGAGTGGGGACTTGAGTTGAACGTTCCTCAAATTCCCATCACATGACGTATCTCCTCCCGGGCCTTGGCGCATCGAACAGATTTAAAACCTACAACATGCTTCATTGTTAATAATGATATGGCGTGTATTAGCAATGTTTCGGAGACAATTTTACGGTCAGCATATGAGCTTGGAACGAGCATCCCCAGGCTGTACCGGGTCGACTGCATTAGAGCCGCGGCGAGTTGCGTACGTGTGGGTTTTTTGCATCCGTTTAGTGACTTATAGATTGTGCTTATGGCACGCCTATCAGAAGATCTAGTTTATTGGATCTTATAAATACTCCCTTTAAATTTATTTCCAGGTAGACGTGCGAGAGTAGTTTAATTCAGTAATTCGGTGTGTAAGTACGTACAAACAATTGTACTCTGAGAAGAAATCAATGGAAAGATGGGGGAGTAATAATGGGAACTTGTGAAAGCCATTTGAGTACCACACACCTTTCAACAGTACCCTTGTTACCAACTAATTTAGAGCTTGGCAATATAAGGTTTCTATAACTTCTCTTTAAATTCTGGGGAGTAATTTATTAAACGAGAGTGAGATGAGCTTTTGTTCGATGTAGATGATATTTAGATTCACAGAAAATCAGAGATAACAGCAAATACCTGGCATGCCATGTAATTGAATTTGAGAGTAAGTAAAGAACGGTGCTTAACCAACTCAGAGAGCTGTTCAATGTTAATTATAGACCTTAGTCTCAGATATATGCATTATTTGCAGCACGCGAGCCTATTTTTAGATTGTCAAAGTCACGCCGAAGTGGTAGTGAGAGGTACAACTTCCCAACATTAACATTCAACGCTGGACACGTTCACTCAGCGCATGTCCGCCTGTCCCCAAGCAGCAACTGGCAATGATTACTCAATACGTGCATTTTAAGTAAGTAGATCCAGGGTAGAGGATAGGATAGGATATAGAAGCTTTCCGTTATTCCCCTTATTGCGATCTTGTCGGTAACGATGACTGAGGGCTATCGATCTCTCTACGGAATTTCAATTCTGTATAAATATCCGTTTCAATCTTCAGTGAAGACCAGTACCCATTCATTGATAACTTCACTTCACAAAGACCATGCCATCTGTTGAACTTGCTGTGATCCCAGCCTCCGATGCTTTTTTGGCAGACGAGAGCGTCATATTCCCTGCGTTTGACTTCGTCAGCAAGGTGGAGGGTCATATCAAGTAATGCAAAGAGCATCCTACCTATATGCATAAATGCTGATGACTTCATGTAGGACATACTGGGGCCTGCAGCTTGAGGATAAGAAGACACTTTATTGGGCTATCGGTATGTCTACACAGTCTACCTCAACACATTTCATCAATCGGTATTAATTGTACCACAGTCTGGGAGTCATACGAGCACCACAAAGCATTTATGCAAAGCACTGAACACCACGTCCTAGTTAGCCATCTGAAAGTGGCGATCGGTGGAAAACCTAACATTCAGAATGTCGTATTCTCTGATGATGCCACCAATGCGTTCACTGCTCCGACGACGGAATTAGCTACTTTCAAGAAGAAGGACGGAAGCGTTGATGAACTGAAGACTGGGTTGAGGTATATTGGTGACATTGTCGATAAGTTGGAGAAAATATATCCTCCTACCGTCTTTGGACCGACCATTGAAGACCCAACGACGTTCTTGGCTGCTGCTGGCTGGGACAGCCTGGAGGTTCGTTCAGATAATACTAAATGTAGTCGTGACTGTGATGCTCATGAGTTTTTTTTTCAGGCTCACCAGGAAGCCGTTGCTGCCAAATCCATTGATGAAAAGGGATTTGCATTTATAGCCACTGTAGATGTCTCCATGATTCATGTTACCTTTAAGCAGTATTCAGCTTAAAAGCTATAGTGTCCGTATTATTTATTCCTTCGAAGATTTTACGACAATTTAAGATGGTTTGATGACCTCCTAAGGAAGTATTAGCAGAAGAATATCAACGAAAGACAATATATGAAGCGTGCCTTTATGATTCGCTTCGAGTTGCCAAGAGTTCAGCCTTCAAACATGTACGATGGAGCCAGTGGAGTATAAGTCCAGCAACTTGAAGACAAGCAGTCCAGAAGTGTTCTGAAAACCTTATCCACAACCTTGGTATACAACACTGTTAATAAATTACTACACATCTATCGTTTATAACCAGCTACTTTCCTCGACATATAAATACAACTAAATGTCTTCACGTTCTGTCTAAACCATGGAAGCCATTCTGCTTCGATGTTCTCGCACCCATCTACTGTGAGGGATAGTATCCTAGCTGGAGGAGGGGCAGCTGCGGTAGTTTCGGGCTCTGTTAACGAGTCCTCTTCGAGTGGTGCTGGTGATGAAGGTAGTGGTGGATTCCGAGCTCTGAGGAGGCGGACAAGAGATCCAGTTCGAACGTCTGGGCAATGTAATATACTAAGATAGGAAAGTACGGGACATAGCAGGTCAGCTGGGTTTGGGGGTGGCGGGGAAGGAGCGCCTTTCCGTGCACGAGGAGGTTCAGGTGCCAAGGCCTCTACTACATTGTTAGAAACGTTATACAGCTGAGAGAAATAAATCTGCTGAAGAGTTTTTGCGCTTTTCAAAACGTCGATGACTGATTCTGATGTAGCGCTGCATCGACAAAGGATTAATTCGGTGAGATTTCCCAATCCGCGTGTGGAGAGAGAGGACAACCCTCTACTGATCCATGTAGCGCCGCCTTCGACGCGTAAGACCTGGAGTTGTGGCATGATCATCTGGCCCATAAACTCCTCTTTCCAGGCAGGGTGGATTGCCTCGAACCGTGTAAGATGACTGAGCTGCAAAGGCTCGGTAGGCGTGTCGACGAGATCGACATCTTCCAGAATGATTGTTTCAAGAAGAGAGTTGTTCTCGAGGACAGGAACAAAGGATGTATAGGGCGGTGCATATTTCCTAATTTCGAGGTACGTGAGATGCCTCAGATTCTCGAGTGCCATACTGCCGTATCCATGTGCGTATATTAGACATAGGTGTTGTATCTTTGAATCTTCGACGAGCAGTTTAGTGCGGTCGATAGTATTTCCAATTTCGTCTTCAATGTCGAGGAAACGAATATTCGAAAGCATATGGGTTTGATTTATAGATTTAAGGAATTTCTCGAGATCCCACTTGTAGACCGTGCAAGCTTGCACGCCATCCCATTTTATACGTGTAAGATGAGTTTCCCATCCATCGTGAGATTCCAGGACACCAGAACCGACGTGAATATCCTTTATTCGCCCATGAGATCGATCAATCCATAGTTTAGCCTTCTCTGCAGGTCGGCGACGAACGAGAGCGAGCGTCTCCCACAATGCAGGTATATTCCAAGCAATGTACCGCCAATACTGGCAGACATGAAGAAGCTGGATAAGCGCTCTCGAGTCCTCCTCTACTAGAATCCTAAAAACCTCCATAAAGATCTCCACTGGTAGCTTCGCCATATGATTTTGCATCCTTCGCTTCTGCTCCTCTGCTGCCCGCATTGCCTTTCCAGCTTCCTCTTTCAGACCCTCCATCTCTTCGCGTCGTTTAACATTATCTGGTTTGATTCGCTGCAAGCTCATGTCTGCCATCTTCACGCAAGCATCAAATTTACGCGCTTTGAGGAAGATCCGTGCGCTGCGAGAGTAGCCCTGCCACCGGTCGGGCGCGAGGTCGATGGTCTTCTTCGCGTCGCGAAGCGCGTCTTTACCGCGATTTAGCTTCTCATAAACGGCAGCCCGAGAGTCATATATCGGGTATTGATTCTCTCCATTGTTTTTAATGGCCTAAGAGGAGTGTTTAATTACATATGTAAGGATTTAGTGGCGTGCACACCTCGTTGAACTGAATTAGGGCATCCTCCAGACGACCAGCTTGGAAACTCGTTATACCCTTAGAGAATGAGGCTTTCCACGACATTCCTCTCTATATATAGGAGCCAAAAACGATGTGGTGGGGGGTGTCGTGACTGGGTAGAAGTGGGTGGTAATGGTTCAAGCACAAGAGTGAGCGCGTTCTGTCGTCAAATTGCTCTTTCCAAATTGGGAACTCGACTCGGCCGGCGTTCAAACGTTCACTTACCCTAAACTCACCCCAACAACTTCATCTCCTTCCACTACCGGGGCACAGTAATGGATCTTCCTTTGCGTGGCCAATCTCCCAACACACCAGCCTCTTCCTCAAAATATCACCATCCGTACTTCACGCCTGCCGAGGTCGAATATCTCTCGGAAAAGCAACGCGGCAAGCTCTCGCTCAACCAGGAAGATAAGGTCAGACAGAATGCATGTGGATTCTTGGAAGCTCTTGGAGCGAGGATTGGATTGTATGTTATCTGTATATCTCATGAACTTGCAGTGAATGCTGAACGCAGATGTCATATCTGAAGTCCTAGAAGAACGATAGCAACAGCACAAAACTTGTACCACCGGTTTCATCTATTTTTTCCGAGGAAAGACTTTAACTACTTTGTGTGTATCCATACTGCTTCATCGCTGCTATATGCTAAGAAATACAAATTTATAGGATGTCTCGCTTGCTGCCCTCTATGTATCCACGAAAATGCATGACACGCTCAAGAAACCGCGTGAACTCCTCGCGGTCTCATATGCCGTACGGTTTCCCGAACTAGCTGCAAAGTCGAAACATCCAGGAGGAGAGGTGGATCTGGATAGTATGGACCCACAAGTATACCCTCTCAAATCTCAGAGGTAAACATCTGACTTAGATTACGAATAGGTCGTAGAACACGACCGCCAGCGACTTTTAGCAGTCGAACGTTTGATGCTCGAAACGATATGCTTCAACTTTACTTCGAGAATGCCCTTCCCATATGTTATCAAGATTGGACGCGAATTGGGAGGTATATAACGATGTTCTTCATTAAGCCCGTCTTTACTAAGACCCATTATGCAGCAACCAAGAAATTAACGAAACTCGGATGGAGACTCGCCAGCGATTGGTTAGTTCATCCTGCTCTCCTTTCTCTACAGTTATTCAACTTACACGTCCACAGTCATCGCACTCTCCTCCCAATCCAATACCCCCCACATACGATCGCCATTGGCAGTATCTACGTAGCCGCACTTCTGACCTCTTTCGAACAGCCACTCCCTCCTCCTTTGACTCCTGGTTCGAGAACACGCCACGCTCACGAAATCGCCTCAATGCTCACCACACATGGACCCTGGGAAAAGCAATTCCATTCACAGGTCGAAGACCTCGAAGACATCGCACATACTGTACTTGATCTACTCATTCAGGGACTGCAGAATCCTAGTGCGAATACATCCCCTAGCACACCTTCTTCTCCTGTTCCACATCTATCGCACTCACATCAGCAGGGGCAAAATCAGCAACACCAAGCTCAGCCCGCGCCGTATAATGCTGATCAACTGCTGCGGCTGAAAATCGCTATGCGCGAGACTGAGCATCCTCCGAGGCCAAGACAGCCTCTTGGAAACGCTGATCCTAGTGCGTTGTATGGTGGAGAGGATAACAATTTAATTGGAAGGAATGAGGGAACTGTGCGGTTCTTGTTTGGCCCGCCAGGAGTGGTTGGGAACGGCGTCTGATTATATCGATGGAATCGAAGCTTTATTTTGTGGTACATATGACCATGCCTAGGTCATTCAAGTCCGCTATATTTGCGTGATCTGGACTGCAGTTACGGAGCACTAAATCTAGTATCACCTTCACTTTACTCGCGTGTAAAACATATGCTACAACTGCGTGCGGTGCGAGGAGGCGGAATGCGGAATGCGGGTGAATATGTTGGCGAGAGAACTATCGGAACCGAGTTCATGGACGTATTACTTGTGGTTAAATGTAACCCAACTGGTGTGCAGTGGAGGCATGTTGAACTCACCGAACACCCTTTAGGTCGTATGTGTCCAAGGTTTGTAAATCGTGCTTAGTTATTGTATCAACCGGCATATGACAAAAACTTATGTTTGATTCACTGTTGAAACGCCAATTATGCTCGGAACTTAACAATCGATAAAGCCTCGAAACCCCATAATCATCACTATAAGTCAAAGGGCGTTTCTGCGCTATTCAAATAAGTAGAGTCATCGCGATGGGTCCTCGATTTGTAAATATGATTCAGAATGTCAGTGAGTTGCCTAAAACAAAACATAACTAGTTGATATTATGGTGTTAGCACAGTAAGCATAAATGATAATGTACAGTACCCACAACACCAAATCAAATTTAAATCTCTAATCAAGACTCTTTCTATCCTCACCAACCCCGCAACTTCATTTTAATTCCTTTTATTTGAAGAACAGATTATACGCATCGTCGAGATCTTTCATCTACGTTATTGATCGCACAATCAAGTAAGTTATATAGAGCGTTCGCTGTGGATGAGTCTATCGAGAGCGCGTGTGATCCGTTTGGCTCTTTAAATCGTTCGCTATATTGACCTAGATTTATTTGAGTCATGCTTATTATCAACGAACAAAGAAGGATTAAATTGAAAAGCTCGTTCAAGGTATGAATGGGCTTGACGGACTAGGTAAATTTATGCTTAGACATGAGATCGTTGATGAACTGAAGGAATGACTCGGCGTAGAAGTGCTGAATCCGGTACATGACTTTGCAGGAGAGAAATCAAAGTCCACGGTTATACAATGAGAAGTGATGCCTCCTGAAGAGGCATGGAGATGGGTGGATATTTAGAGGGCTGATCTGGTGGTATATAATTCTACTCCAGAGTCTAGTGAATCATACAAATCAGATGCTATAGTTGAAATTAGCTTGAATCCGCTCAACTTTACAGCAATCCATTTTAGAAATAATTGCTGTGTTTAATTTAAGCTTTGGCGCCATTTGGTTTCGTAGTTCGTTGAATATTTAATGTGAAGCCGCAAGCGTCCAACGTATTTTGTTTTGATTAGCACGCGATGGCCAATATTGCTAAGCAATCACAACAAAAAAGGGTCCCGCTTATCTTCCTATGTTACTTACTTCCCCGAATGCGACGGAATATTTTACTCGGGTTAAACAACTGACCTCGTCATTAAATTGTAAGCGTAATGCGGGTATTTTGTTATTATGTATGCTACTGACACGCTCTACTAATTGAGATAAGAAGGATATGTAACTAAAACATCGATTTAGGTATTAAATAGGTATGTACTACAGTACCGGAGCCTGGGTTGCAGAAATTCTTGAGCAGAGGCTTGTTTTATCAGCTATTAATATGGAGTCGCAGTATTAACTGTACAAGAATGATTAAGAATGTATTTTATACATGTTTAAAGTAAGTGTCTATGCGTATCAAATTACTACAATATCAACATACATGCAGTATTACTCAAAAGTTATGTGAGTTCAGACATTCCTATATCTATCTATATCTCCATCCACCAAGTTATCGTGATCCAGCTATCCATTTCTCTACCCTCATCCAGCCGCTCTTCGATTAATTTCCCCCAGCAACCCCTCCAACCCCTCCTGCAGCTTTATCAACCACGCCCACCACCGCCTCTATGAAGCCAGGTCTATGAAGTATGTTCTGAAGGATAGGCAGCACCAACAACCGCACAGGGCTAAAAAATGGCGGAATCACCATGCCCCCACCTAATCCTCTACGGTGCCATGAATCCACCATTGGCTGGCCCAAGACGAACATGATAAAGTACACCCACAAGCGGCCTCCCCACCCTCCTACGCGTTTTCCGGTAATCCTGCGCCATATGACTTCCATCATCAGCAGTGGGCCCTGAAGAGCGAAGAATATGATGACAGTGGAGTCCCATCCCCTGCCCATAGCGTACATAGCGCATTCGTGGTACAGCCCCGAAGCGAGGAAGGTCCCTAGGAGCATACCGTATTTGCCAGCTATCCACTGCCCGGGGTAGCCACCGAAGACAAGGAAGGTTTGACGCAACAGCTGATGCCAATTCCTAGACCAAAATGCATGCATCGACGGCGAGGTCCATGGATTGTCCATCACAGGCGGCCAGCTCGTAGGTGAAGAGGAGAAGACCGAGACGGCGATGAGAGTGATGAGGTCATAGACCATCCCAAAGCCTGCGAGGAGCGCAGAGCCGGTGAGGATGTGGATTGTTGTGGAGATTATGTACCTCGGCAGAGGAGAGAGCGAAGTATAGAAGATCGACCCGCCCATGGGCTCGCCTACGCCCGGGAAGATCTTGATAATGCTCTCGAGCACATCGAGGATAAGGAAATTGCGTATGAACGAACGGAGCGTCGCCATGGCGAAGGCAGAGGGTGATTCTAAGGGGCGGGACTCGGGAGGGATATGGACACCCGCACCGAACTTCCAGCGAAGCCCGCGCATGGTGTGAGCGAGCTCGACGGCGTCGTACAGCCAAGTTGCAATGTAAGGGTGGCGTTGGGCAGGAGTGGTATGATCCGAAGGGTGCGAGGGGTGGTGAGTACGTTTGCCGTTGGGAATGGAGGAAGATTTGCCTTTGCCTTTGAGTACCCCGGGCTTGACTTCCCCGATCTTGAGCATGCCTTCTGGGGAGAGCGCGAATTCAAGAGACTTGGCGATTGTTACTCCAGCTAGGAGGGCTGCATGGATGATTAGTTAGCCTTTCCTTGAACGAATGCCTATACAACTCACCCTGGCCCCAATTATACACGTTCAGCTCTGGGATGACCCATGTAAACTTGTACGCGGCGACGAGGATGGCGCATATCACGCTCGGAAGTAGTAGCAGGCGAACGAGATAGGTGTCTGGCCGCCTGGCTAGGTATGCGAGGAATATGAAAGGAGCATAGCACACGGCTGGGTATAGTGCATTGTTCCAGGTGATGGGTATGCGCTGTGCAGGCTCGGGGACAACGACGCGGAATGCTTGTTTCGCTGCGTAAGTAAATCTAGGCTGAGTTATTAGGTAGCTGGTGAGGAAGTAACAGGGGAGACTTACTCCTGTACGAATGTGGGCATGCTGAGTGTGATTGAACGACAGGCAGCTACTTACAGCGTGCTGAAGAACATGACGAGCAAAATGAGCGCGCGAGGGGTTACGTCATCCACAGAGCGCGTACGAAATGACTTTAAGCGCTGTTCAATGCTTGCTCGGCGTGCTTCGTCCTGAGAGCATCGCGGGCAATCGATGGCCAGATAGCTTGCAAGATAAGTCACGTCTATTTCACCTCCCCGGTCTTTGTCGCTTCCTTCTCCCCGTCGTTCTTCCCGCGACGATGTGGACTCCCAAATACCGTCTGACCCTCCTCGGCCGCTCCGCCTTGCTTATCCTTTCCGAGTAGGTCACCAATCCGCACTCGTCTATTCGCCCATCATCGGTCAACTGACCCACCGCGCACGTAGAATCGCAGTCAATGTTATCTGCTGGATTGTAGCCGGCATCCTCTTTGGGCGCACACACGATACAAGGCAGGTCTTGGGGCTCGCTTTACTCGCTTGGGTGCGTTCTCCGATGCGATTCATATTGAAATTCAATTTTCCAATTCCGGATCTGTTTAATTACACACGTAGACTCTCGGTCTCCGACACGGTACGCGTCCTTAATTATAACGCGTCGAATCCCACGTCTTAATTTTGTTCTGGGATATAGCACTGGATGCAGATCATATCAGGTATTTTTAGATTCATATTCTATATTCTCCTCATCTAACACTACCACCTATCGTACAGTGCAATCGACAATGCCACACGTGGACTCATCAACCTCGGTCAGCTTTCCGTCACCTGCGGGCTTTTCTTCTCGCTCGGGCATAGTACCATCGTTGTAGTTATCGTGCGTCCCCCCTCCACCACCACCTCTTCGCAATTAATCTGCTTATATACAGACGGTAGCAATCGCAATTTCTACAGACGTGTATAACCGCATCCACGGGGTGGGCACCATCGGCGGGATCGTCGGCGCCTCTGTTAGCGGTGCCTTCCTCTTCATTATCGGCCTAGCAAACAGCGTGATTCTGTGGAAGATTATTAGGAGGCGACGGAGGGTGCGTTTCTCTCTCTTTTTCTATATCATTTCCACCTTTTTTCCTGTCATCTTTCATATTTTCCCCATCTTCCCATTTTTTCTTCCTCTCTATATGGCCATGCGCTGATATTTCTTCATACAGGACGCAGCACGCGCCCGCCTACGCGCCTCGAGCCAAGATCCTTCCTTAGACACGGAAGGCGGTCCTGGCGGCGAGGAGAAAGACGACCCAAAGCACAACCACATGATCATGATGCGCATCCTCGGGCCAGTCATCACTTTCGTTAATCGGCCTTGGAAGGTCTGTTGCATCTACCCTCCACTCTATAGGCGCTACTACTCACTGTATATTTTGTGTATAATAGATGTACCCGGTCGGCGTTCTCTTCGGATTCGGGTTCGACACCGCTTCGTCCATCGCGTTAATCGGTGTCTCTGCTCTCGCCCGGCCCTCCTCTTCCTCTTCCTCTTCATCGTCAAACACGGAACACCACCTCTTCCCCTCCTCCTATATCGTTATCCTCCCTTTGCTCTTCACTGCCGGAATGACCCTCATCGACTCGATCGATTCCGTGTTGATGTTGTATTCCTACGCGGGGTTCGTGGAGAGGGGGAAGGGGTGGAAAATTGTTGAGAGGCAGCATTTGACTGATGTTACTACTGATGTAAGTGAGAAGATGGCAGAGGGGCTAGGAGAACTTCCGGCCAATCAGGAAGCTGAGGAGTCCAAGGACGAGAATGAAGATGAGGAGAAGGCCAGTGGATTGCCTGCTAACGACCAGGAGCAAAAGAAAGCCGAAGGCGAGGAAGAGAAGGAACCGGCCAACTCGGCATCAGATATCGAATCCCGCCTTTCACGAGACGCACGAGTTAAAATGAACGTCATGTCCGGGCTCAGCATTATATTGACGCTGATGAGTATCTTGGTTGCATTTAGGCAAGTCTTTTTCCTCTCCTCTCTTCTTCCCTCTCTCGACCATTCCTTTCCTTCCTTTCCTTGCCTACAACTAACCCCCTCCTAGCATCTCACTAATAACAATAATGGGCCTTATCGGGGAGAACTGCTCCGCATGTGTCGCAGCTGCTGAGGCAGAGGACGGGGGCGGACTCACGGGACGGTGGTGGCGCGGCTGGGCGGAGGCGAATGAGCAGGCCGGGTATATCGGCGTGGCAATTGTAGGTGCATTCTTGGCGATTGTGGTGGGGTGGTATGGGGGAAGGTGGATGATGCGGAGGTGGAGAGAGAAGAGGAGGAGGGCATGAGGGTAAAGAGGAGGAGCGAAAGGTAGGAGGGGGGAGGTAAAGGAAGGAAGAGAAGACAAAAATAACAATGTATTAATACCTATATCATGTACATATATCCCGCCAACGCATTTTCGGTATGACTATACGTTATACACGCTATATATATGGTTCTGCTCATTTTTATAAGGTTACCGGTGAATAAACGCGTTGACGGCGTTCAAACGCTAATTGACGTGACGTGAAGCGACGCGTCTTGACTTGCCAATATCTGAATTTCCGTTCACTGGGCATTCAAACGTATGAAAATAACAGAAAAGTTGTATTAGCATAAAGACAACACCAAACACCCTCGAAAACGCCCTAACGATCAGAAACAGATAGATATTCTCCACCTGCGCCTCCATCCATACCGCTAGATTTCGAAGAAGTCAATTCAATGAATCACGCCGTCATGTAATATAATGTACCCATTATTGAGGAGAATATGAAAATCCTTTTCCTTGCTATCGAAAGGGTAGAGCATCTAAAACATCAACTTTACCATCGACATTCAGAGCTCGCGCCCCAGGAATTTCTCTGCGGCTGCCTTGACCTCCAACAAATATGCTTCCTTTCTAGTCTCATCCTTCAAGTCATATATTGCTTAAATGGCCTTCTTTTTGTTTTGTGCTAAGATATACTACACTTTCACCTTGTATTGGAGGAGAACCTGTAGAGAAAAGTATCCCTCTTACATAGCTACGGCAAGGTGGGGGCGATGGTATGTTACTGATATATGGTTGCGGCTCTGTGGGCGTGCAGAACTCCGACCCTGAATAGAGAAAGATATCTTCAAAAACTCTCACTCGGGCAAAGGCGTGCATATGGTCTTTTGTAGTCTCCAACTAGATGAGCCAAATCACGATTGAATATTCAAAGTGTACGATGGAATAGGCGTCTTTTACAACAGGTGGATACGTTAGCATAAATAAGATAGTCTGAGATAGGAATAGTTTAGACTTGTGTGCCCGTCGTCATTAGACGTTTTCAACTTGCTCTTCCATCCATTTCCAAAGCTCCTGGCCAATTTTAGGGTCTTTTGTAGGAGCGCTAGTTTCGATGACACGTGCCCATGGGACAACATACTATAGACAATAGTAACATTAGCTCTAATGCGCATCATTGACAGAGGACATCGTTTACCTTGCCATTGACTTCTTTTCCAGGCGCAGTTGTACCAGCGTAGAGCTGGTTCAAGGCACCGAAAGGTGTGGGATAGAGGATGGGTCGCTACAAACGACGTCAGCGAGCGTCCAGAGTAACAACAGGCTTGAAACTTACAATGAATAGCCACTCGAAGAACGAAAGGTGGCGTTGGAGATCGGACTGAAGGTTTCCGGGATTGATGGCAGTGGAAACTAGTCCTTCAGACCCATAGCGGCGTGCAAGCTCGTTCGAGAGAACAACATTTCCCTGTAAGAAATTTTTTAGTGTTGCGTATTTCTAGGCAGTGAGAAGAACATACGAATTTACTCTGCGCGTACAGTGTCGAGGAGTACTTATTTCTCCGTGCTGGTCCGTCTTTGAGCGAGTTGAAGTCGATCGTGCTGAGGAAGACTTCTGCGCTGGAAGCGGTGCTCACGACACGTGCGGTTCCGTCTGGGCTTGTCTTTGCCGTGGCGAGAAGTGTGGGGAGCAGCAGCTTGGTAAAATAGAAGTGACCTAGTCAGATGGTGGTTAGTGAGTAGCAGATACACGACAGCATAGGTTAGCTCACCAAGTACGTTTGTCCCAAACTGCAAGTCATATCCCTGTGCCGTAACATCTTTAACAGGAGGTACCATAACACCACTATCATTGTCACACATTAATTCTTCGTCGTTCAGACAGCTAGAGGTCGCTGTCAACTTACCCATTGTTAAACAGAATATGAAGTTGCGTCTCCTTGCTATTTATATCTCAGTATCAGCATGATCATCCTGAAAGCGGCTGTACACGCGTACCTGTGAAATTCCTCAGCAGCAGCCTTCACAGACTTCAAATCAGCGAGATCCAGCTTGAGGAAGTGGGCTTGCTTTCCGGTTTCCTGTTTCAAATCTTGTATAGCCTGCTCAGCCTTGTCCTTGCTGCGTGCTGCAATGTAGACTTTCGCATTGTGTACAAGAAGAGCCTGCGAGAGATCATTGATGTCAATAATGGAATATGATTAGGTTTTAGGGGAATCACTCACTTTGGCAGTTTCTTTCCCGAGACCTATCAATATGACGAATATAAAGTTAATTTAACAACGTCGTCACACGGTGAAGAGAGACAGACCGGTATTCGCGCCAGTAACAATGATAACTCTGCCAGTCAAGTCGGGGATGTCGTTGACACTGAACTTGCTTGCAGGGGGAAAGACCTGGCCCATGAGGGAGAGTGTGGCTCCCATGATGATGTTAAAAGTTGAATTGAGCGAAGAGACGGGTAAAGAAATGTGCAATATGATACAACGTCGCGGTATTTATGGGCCTCTCGCGTAATCAAGCGGTAGCAGACGCGCGTGCTTGAGCCGCATTAAAAGGTCTCAATGCGGTGGGGCCTAATTGTACCTGACTTATTTCGACTATTCGGGAATGGGGATTATGCGTATCCAGCTGACAGTTGCTGAGCAATAGGAACGGCAATATTCGCAGAATGCACAAAAGAATCGATTACTGACCGTCAACACTATCTGTTTAATGATTGTTCAACTTTCTGTTGCTGTTCTGGTGAGCCGCTGCCACCGTACTTGAGTAAATATCTTTATGCGGATATCATAGATATACCGTGGTCCACCGGCTGATAGTATAAATCAAGGGAGGATGTATATCGTTTGCTTGTTGCTGTCCGTAACCAGTGTCGTTCATTACTATCTTTTCACGAGGCAAGCGTTCAGGCCGCTGTTCAAGGAAATGTCGGGTTCGGAAAGATGATGTGGGTCATGGTGCCAAGCCGTGAATGCGTCTTCGCGTCATCCGGCACTGAACCATAGTGAACCAGACCCAATAGGCTCGAAATGAGACACATGCAAATAACGGATCGCGCCGCCGCGGGTCCGTCTGCTTCTAATAATTCGAGGTCCAGGTCAATTAGTAGTGGACATATTTGTTTTGATTCTCAAATGAGTGCTGCATTCATAAATCTGGCAGAGCTCTCTTTCAAGTTGAGTGTCCTAAGTTTCTGCTTCACTCGGCGATCCGACTCTCGCCCAAGGAAACAAATACTGCGATACTTTAAGAAGAAAAACATAACCTCATGTATACATTCCCGTTGAAATCAACCACATTCGACTGACGTACCGGCCTGCATCTGTGTCGCGGTACCAAAATCTGACACCGCAAAACATAACACCTCTTAGAAGGACAGCGATCAACAGGCAATTGTTCGAGACTCACAAGTATAGGCCCCCTGCTTTAACAAAGAGACACTGTGGCCTTGAGTTTTTCCTTAAATGCTCCGAGTTAACTGTAATGGAAACTATTTCTTGGCCCCTGTACCGACGTGCAAGTTCATTTGAAAACACGACATTTCCAAATTTTACTTCGTCATAAAGACAGAGAAAGTGGTCTCTTGCATCGAGCTTGTTTACTCTTGAAGGTGTTAAAATGAAGGCTGTGGGATGGCAGACGGAAGATCACAAACGAATCCTCTAAATTTAACTTTGGCCGTAGGGAGTAGTATGGGAAATACTAGTAGCGGTTTTGCAGTGAAGTAGAAACGACCTGCATTTGTAACGCATATAAGTCTTCTCAGCCAATAAGAGGGCGTCGGTATGTACCTAGCTTTGGTACTAAATTGTAGACCATAGCATCCATGGCACAACATCAGGTAGGAGCTAAATCCGAACATTAATTATGCAACAGAAATATACACTCGAACCTAGCTTAAATTGATATATTCGTGATTTGTGAAGATTGGTATTCCACAGTTGACTGCCGAATGCTTATTGCTGCCAAGTTCACTACCGGGTGGAACGGCTGGCAAGCGTTTTTCTTTGTCAGTGCATTTGGTTCTTATGCCAGCGTATCGGGGTACCTATTGCTTCGAACGTGGCAGAGATGGTGGGGGATTCTGAATCATACAGTGTGCGGACTCTCTGGGCTTCGTTGAGAAAATACCTTGGCTTGCACCGAATACAAGTGCATCATTGACTAAGAAATGATAAAGATGTTCATTAGGCGGACCGTATCTAAGAAGCATATAATAGTAATTTAATGAAGGACGTAATACTTTAAACATCTTGCACCTGTTCTTCAAACCATTCCCACAATGCCTTGCCCAGCCCTGGGTCTTCCGTCTTCGGGTTCGCTTTGCCGATGCGTGCCCATGGGACAAGGTACTGGATATTACAATCAGAAAATAACACTCTGACTTGTTGAAAGAAACGTGAACATACCTTTCCGTTGAAGTCGGCACCTTCGACAGATGTTCCTGCCCACAGCTGTGTCAACGGACCAAAATGCACCGGATACAGTAAGATGATGTCCTCGGGTTATAATATAAGTTAGGTAGTCGGATTATCATTTAATAAAACACTTACAACGAGAAATTTCTGGAGACGGGGCATGTGCCGTTGAAGGTCTGAACGCAGACTTCCAGGATGGAGAGAGGTGGATACTATCCCTTTGTCCCCATACCGTCGCGCTAGCTCGTTTGCGAAAACGACATTCCCGAATTTACTTTGATTGTAATAGTACATAGGGGATTTTTTCCTTCTGGCTGGGCCATCTTTGAAGGTATTAAAGTCGAGGTTGCCAAGTCTGTGAGCAAAAGAAGATGTATTGACAATACGAACTGTGCCCGGAGGATTATTTTCGGCTGTTGATAGAAGGGTTGGTAGTAAGAGCTTCGTGAAATAAAAGTGTCCTTTTCACTGATTCAGAAAGATTCCAATGTACAGCGAGAAGTCACATACCGAGATTGTTAGTACCGAATTGTAGATCATATCCTTGTGCCGTCAGCTGGTCAGTTGGAGCCATCATGACACCACTTTCATGTTATGAGCAGAGGAAATAATGTCTGATAAAGAGTGAATAACTCACGCGTTATTGAATAGAACATGCAGTTCTTTCTCTTTGCTGAAAATTTCCATAAAGGTTAGAAACGTACAAGCCCACACATGATGTAAATGAATCATACCTCTGGAATTCTTCAGCGGCTGCTTTAATGGATTTTAAATCGGCAAGATCTAGTTGAAGGAAATGAGCTTCTTTGCCGGTTTGTTCCATGAGATCTCGAATGGCATCTTCAGCTTTTGAACGCGTTCTACAGGCCATGTAAATTTTCGCATCGTGTTGGAGCAGAGCCTAGAGTAAGAAGTGAAATTGAGATCTGTACAAGTACGAACGAAAAATTCCAAGAAGAAAAACCTTCACAGTTTCCTTTCCAATTCCTTAAAACGAAAGCAAGTGTTAATGCGGGGAGACGAATATCAGAGGAAATAAGAAACCTGTGTTGGCGCCTGTGACGATCATGATTTTTCCCGACAGATCTGGGATATCTTCCACCGCAAATTTACTTTTTGGCGGGTACATCTCGGATAATGCAGATGCTACAGCACCCATTGCAATCTCTTAATGAAAAGTGAGGTAGAGGGATGAGTTGAAATTACTGGAAATGGTTCAATAAGCTTATGTTTCCCAGTGCTTTATACGGCCATATGTACGCCTTCGATTCCTGCGCAGCATGCCAGTAAGTCGTCACCTTTCCAGTCAAGGCACAACTTCGATACCCAGGCGCCGGTGAGTGTTATTTTCTTCGATGCCGAAGCAACACGCAATGTAGATACTTTGAGAAGAAGAGTCATCTAAGTTCCTCTTCGGTAATCGATAAGTGCGAGTGCTGGAGCGTGGGCGAATAGGTGAAGGAACAGGGAAAGACAGGAAATGGTCGACCCCGACTCGGAGGGACTGGTACTCCGAGCAAACATGAGAAGTAGGGAAGTTCTATTACTTAGTAAGGGTTGGAATTTACACAAGTCTCGTCACTTGTTACCACTACGGTGACCGTGACTAGCACCGTGGCAATTCCTTCTGCTAAACCGTTTCACATCTTCTTTGCTTAATATGTGATATATTCCCGAGATCCTCCCTGTAACATCTCCTACCTTCTTCAGAATGATTTTTATCTGACATTTGTTGGACTTGCATCGGATGTCGGTATGTACAAGGCAATTGTTGAAATATCTGTCATGTCAGCTACTCACATGAGTGAATTCAAAATTTGCTATTCAGAAAACACGACAATTCGGCCGACAATATTCAGATACATATCTACAGGACTACTGTTGGACTATGGTCTGAATTTTCGTTTTTACTGAGTGTCACTAGTTCACTAGCTCCGAAGCTATGTGATGGGAGTTTGGGGAACTGTTCAATCCGACTCCCAACAAGTCATTCTTTCGATAGTCCATCCACCTGCTGTGGACCTAAACAATAGCTCAGAATCCGCTCCTAGTAGTATGCAGTGTTCTTATTGACTAAGCCAGCCAACAGCACACCACACAACACAATCAAATCCGATGCACTTGAATTGTTCTACATGCATGACTTTTCATTGCTAAATAATCTTCCATCATAAAATTGATACCTTAACCCTTACCAGAAGGAGGATGCTCTCTAAGAGGGTATGTGTACATTTAGTTTTCTCAGATACTGTGTTAAATATCATACAGTTTATGCTGCAGGAGAATAAGCCTTGAATGGGACGTGAACATAGGAGGTGTTCGCGTAAGTACGGAGGGTTCTGGCGAGGCCTTGGAGGTCGTCAGCTACCTCTGGAATTGCTTTCATATGCGCCTGAAATCTGTCAGATGTACATCCGAAACTCGGCAGAATGATAACTCACCTCCACACTATCCCAACCAATAGCAAGCAGGAACGTTTCAGCATCCTCGACGGTAGGCCCGTATACACTCGGAACATAGGAAACGTTATCTTTATCGACGGCAGTGGACAGGTTGTGGATAGCAGACTTGACTGATTCGACTGAGTGTCCTTCCTTCTTCTTGATGATGGCAATCTCCGTTGTGGGTGCGGTAAGGACAGTCGTAGCGTCATCGCTGAACACCACATGTTGCATGTCAACCTTGCCTCCAATAGATGGTTTGAGAAGACCGATGAGTTCTGCATACTCCTTGCTCTCCATTAGAGTCTTGTGGTGTTCATACGTATCCCAAACTTCCACATCAGTAAGCACTACGTCGATCGATGTGTTACAATAATGAAGACACACAAAGCGCAAGGTAAAGAGTCTTCTTGTCCTCGCTCTGGATGCCATAATATGACCTGCAACAGCATTAGAATCTCCGTACGAATGAGATAATTAATGCGCTCCTTACTTGATGTAGCCGTCGACCTTGCTGACCCAGTCGAGTGCTGGATATAATACTTTCTCGTCTTTGAGGAAGGCCTCAGAAGCTGGAAAGACTGCGAATTCAATGGCGGGCATTATTGAGGGTTACTGGTGGATAGTGGTTGAGAATTGGTTTAGACACGAAGAAGGCTTAAGTACATTTGTAATGAGATGCTTGAAGCATCTGGAATCCTCATCATACGGTATACCAAGTCAGCAGCCATGCCAGTAAGTCGTCGCCTTTCCGGCCAAGGCACAACTTCGATACCCAGGCGCCGGTGAGTGTTATTTTCTTCGATGCCGAAGCAACACGCAATGTAGATACTTTGAGAAGAAGAGTCATCTAAGTTCCTCTTCGGTAATCGATAAGTGCGAGTGCTGGAGCGTGGGCGAATAGGTGAAGGAACAGGGAAAGACAGGAAATGGTCGACCCCGACTCGGAGGGACTGGTACTCCGAGCAAACATGAAGAAGCAGGGAAGTTCCATTAGTGAGGGTTTGAATTCAAGTTTTTTGAACTTACAGAAGTCTCGTCAACGCGTCACTTGTTGCCACCACCGTGACTAGTACCGTGACCATCCCCCTCGTTAAACCGTTTCACATCTTCTTTGCTTAATATGTGATGTATTCCCGAGATCCTAACTGTAACATCTCCTACTTTCCTCAGATTCAGCAGTCAAGCTGTGTCGATTTTATACGACTCACTTCCAAAAAATTTCTAGAAGCTGAGTAACCAGAGCAAGATCGTCTCAATGCCGCGGGATGTAACAGTGGCAATCGTAACTTGTAGTAAGCACTGCGTTAGTAATGGTAATAATAATAGTAATAGTAAATTGCAGTTGTCTAACTCCTGCCGATTAAATCGAATCATGGGCCGAAAGCTGAAAATAAATAATGAAACAAGACGTCCTTAGTATTTATACGTATTGTACTTGCTCTTCAAACCATTGCCACAATGCCTTCCCAATTTGAGGATCTTTGGTTTCCACCCTTGCTGCGCCCATTCGAGCCCACGGAAAGAGATACTGAAACAGGGAATATATACAATGTCAATATCATGATGATCGCTGAATAGGATATCATACCTCCCCATTGAACTCAGCACCTTCAAGAGATGTTCCTCCCCAAAGTTGCGTTAACGCACCGTAGGCGACAGGATAGTAAAATATGAAATCCTGATAAACCTTGGCTAAGTTGACAGCTTAGAATATTATTTATATTGGACTCACCACCAACGATGCTTTAGTTTTTGAGACGTGACGCTGTATATCAGAGCGTAGATTTCCAGGATTGACGGACATGGAAATGATGCCTTGGTCGCCGTATCGACGAGCCATTTCATTTGAGAATACTACGTTCCCAAATTTGCTTTGAGCATATAGAGCTAACGGCGTCATTTTCCTCCTAGCCGGCGTGTCTTTAAAGGTATTAAAGTCAAGATCTCCCCAGAGGTAATGTCCAATGGAGGCAGTATTTACAACCCGCACGGCCCCTCTTGGATTGGACTTGGCCGTGGAAAGCAGAACGGGAATTAAAAGCTTTGTGAAATAGAAGTGACCTGTTGAAATGTGAGTATTACACTTGATAGGGCTGAAACAAGAGTATTTGCCTAGAGTGTTTGTACCGAACTGAAGATCATATCCTTGTGTCGTTATTAGCTCAACGGGGGGAATAAAAACTCCGCTGGTTGTAGGGAACCAAGTTAGCTACAGCAATCAAAATATCCAAGAATGGTTGCTGACGCGTTGTTAAATAGAACATGTAATTCCGTTTCTCGACTAAGAATGGTTAGTGTAGTAAATCAATTCATTATAATAAAGTGCCGTACCTTAGAAATTCCTCAGCAGCGGTTTTGATAGACTTCAAATCCCCAAGATCGAGGTTTAAGAAAAGGGCTTTCTTCCCCGTGTGTTGTTCGAGATCTAGTATTGCTTCCTCCGCTTTAATTTGGGACCTACAGGCAATGTAGACCTTGGCATTGTGCAAGAGAAGAGCCTAGTTGCATTTAAATGATCAACTATATTCCTCATGCCAGTTCTTTCTTGCTCTAGACTTACCTTAGCCGTCTCCTTCCCAACACCTATGTTAAATAATAATTAGTCCATGATATTAAATACATCAAACATAAGATATCGGTTCACCTGTATTTGAGCCGGTGACTATGATAATTTTTCCAGTCAAGTCAGGAATATCGTCAATGGAATACCTCGGCGCTGGAGGAAAGAGTTGTCGAAAAATAGACCATAGCGAACCCATGGGGAAAATAATGGGGAAAATATAACGCATAACTCCACGCCTACGGTCTTTAAAAGAGACATAATACCAGCGTAGCCTTCCGACGGCATAATTTTCGTTATGCGTAAGGCTTTGCACCGTGCGAAAATGTATTCGGCGTGCCGAAAATACACGCAACGAGATTGCAACGAGATTGCAACGAGAAGCCTAGATATTCAAATTATCGGAACAGATTTAACTGCGAGAGCATACCGACTTACGTCCTCAAGCCGAACCTGGCAGTTGAATGCCGAGTGCATTCATAATCATCCGGCAGTGGGTAAAATGTCAGCGAGCGTCATTGGCTGTCCAAATTTTACTTACTGAAGAACGAGATCTGCGTGAAGAACTTTTATCCTAGCATTAGATTGTTTTTAACTTGCTCCTCACACTACATCCAAAGTTCTTGCCCAGTCTTTTGGGCCTCTGCCCCGGTTTCATAGCCCCAATGTGCGCCGAGGGTATAAGATACTTAGGGATGAATAATTTAGAAATATAAACCGTTTACAAATACTGATGAAAGTACCTAGTACCCATTGAATTCAGCGCCTTCTGGAGAGCCCTGCCCAGAGATGTATCGGTGCTCCGTGGTGGGGGATATAGAAATAGATTCTGGAGCGTGCCGGCTATTTCATCGAGGGCATCAAGAGACATTTATGCTGGAAAATCAGTTTACTGTGATAAATCTTTGAACGATACCTATATTCCTTGTAACATCTGAATGTACATTTCCCGGATTCATAGCACATAATACAGTTCCTTAGTCTTCGTACCTTCTGGCAAGCTCAATTGAAAACGTCATTTCTACATTTACTCTATGCGTGGAGAGTAGGCGCTCTTGCATTTCTCCTCGCAGGGGAATCTTTGAATACGTTGAAGTCGAGCTTTCCTAATAAGTATAGGTAAGAGATAAAAAGGGCTATGCATGCTGTGCTATGCAGAGCCGTAGGTAGTATCCTGGGAGGAGTAATGTGGTGAAGTAGATATGACCTATGCAGAATTAAATGACTAAGCATGGAGAGATCATTCAAAGTCAAAGGGCCATAGTACCAGGGGTATTTATTTCCTAGTGGAGCTTGTATCCATGTGTGGTTAATTGATCACTTGGATAGCTGTATACGCCTCTAGAATTGACATTGTTATTACTCTGATTATCTACACTTTATCTGATTTCGTGCTCCGATATAGTCTTGGGGGTTGCGCATAAGTAGTATCTACCGTAAGTCTGGATTTGCCCGTTGGTAAGAAGTGCTGGATGAGCATCATTCAAGTCATTTTTGCTATTTCTTTCCCTATACCTGAGAAGCCGTTGCGAACTCATAACTTCAACGCAAATTAATGGTAATTTACCTGTATTAGCTCCAATAATAACAATCATGACTTTTCCTGCCAGGTTTGGAATGTCATCGGCCTTAAAATTACTGACTGAGGGAATAGAGTGTTAAAAGTAAGCAAATGAAAGCCCTCTCGTAGAGAGCACCGTATCAAGTTTTAATATCAAAGGACGCCTTGCACGATGCCACCGGCTTGCTGTATAAAAATAGACCTGCAAGAAACTTTACGTTAGATCTTTGTTGAGATTTTTACGCATCGTAAAATTAGTTATAGATGGAGTTCAAATAGATGCTGAATGTTTTATGTGCAGTTTAGTTAGTGATGTGGACTCTAGAGGAATGAAGTGACGATTTACGCGACTTTTCATCAAGGTATGGTCCGTGCGCAATGATCCACGTGGGACGCTCCATCCCAAACTGTCAAATCAACACAAGTCCCTTTCTGTTACGACTTCTTTCACCGTTTTCCTTCTTACTTGCCGCACCACCATCCAATCTTTCTGTATATCTCTGCAGAAAGGAGTGTTCACCCAAACATTGTTTGTTCCCCCTCACCTCATACTTGTTATCATGACCGACCCGGCTTTCTCGCGACCTGAAAGCCGACCATCCAGTAACCCTCTGACCACAGACATAACTGCATCACCGACAAATGACGCGGCCTCGTCCCTGCGTGCTGCAGCTCTTTTAACTCTGAAAGCAAAGCGCCGTAAACCAACGATGGAAGCATCAGCTGCTTCTATGCCGGCGTCAAGACCCATACCAACGGCTGACTCCGTACTGCTCGACTATGGGCAAGAAGACTCTTCTTCGCAACCTCCTATACCTCCAACACCAGCACTGACTTCAGATTCAGCACTAGCATCTAGTAATCCAGCTCGTGCGCCTATTCTACCCTCAATTACAGACGACGAGGATGGGCAAATACGCGAAGAGGGGGAAATCAGCGAGGAAGAGGAAACTCCTGTGGTCGCGCCTCAACTCTCGTCTTCGCCACATGTTCAGGATTTAGACACGCGTATGGGATCCCCACCATCAGCATTTGTCAATACCGATGCTCGATACCTCAAGTCTTCCCCGCCACGCAGATCTTCACCTCTTGCGGGGCCGTCGTCACCAATACCAGCGCTCGTGAACCGGATCTCGGACCCTCAGTCCTATACTTCCTTCTATGACGACGACGAGGCTGATCTATCGCATGAGGTAGAGATGGAAGATACCTCCCGTCCGAACCAACCTTTCTTCTTTTTGGACGCAGACCACGTTCGGCCTGGGTTACCACGTTCGTAACATTGGTTTCGTTTTCGTGTATATTTATCTCACCGCGTCTTTTACAGTGAGTCAACTCGAATATGATACCGCAAAGGATCTTGTATTGGACCTTCTTGGCTGGGGAGTCCCGCCTGAATATCTTGTCGACTGTGGCCTTACCCGGGAGATGGTTTACTACGTGTTTAGTGAACTCAATCTACGCCTCCCGCAGAACCTTAATATCACCGGTCTCATTCCCTATACGCCGGAGCTGTTAATGATGATAACATCGCAGCAGCTGTCTGTTACGCCTACGCCTACGCCTACCCGTCAGGAAGTACCCAGTCTTCTGCAAAGGCTCCAACTTGGATCGCATCTGCCCATACCGCCACAAAGAGAGGAGACGCCTCCTCGTGCGTCTGGAAATGATTTCCCAGGAAGTGTGCAAACCTCTCCTACTGGTGATCTCCATGATATGGAACGACAACGTCGCCAAGAGCTCCTGGCGAGGAAAGCCGTGCAGGCCTCCAGGAAGACCAAACAGACTCCTGCCTCAACCGATTCCACGCCTACTTCAGCAATACCACGTCAACCATCCGAGCCTCCTCGTTCGACCGACAATCAAAATTTTGAAACGACATCTCCGGTACCGACTGAACTGGTCGAAGACTTCCTCAAGACCATTGGGTCTATCCAGTCACAGTCATCCTCAGCCCAATCCAAGGTATCCACACCCGAGCCACCTCACCAGTTTAATATCGACGCAATGGATGTTGATGAGATACCCGGCCTGGGAATGGCGCGTCATTCTGCAAGTGTCTCGCGCACATCCTCCCTACCAGACGTGGACCACGATTCTTTAGCACACCGACCAATCTATGCAGACCATATAGTCATCTCGCCTTCAACACTATCTCATCCACCTACGTCTTCTGCTAGCTCTGCATTTGCACATACATCCACGTCGACGACGAAGATGAGTATCGACTATTCTTCAAACCCTGGTACGGACCACCAGGAATCATCGTCAACCTTCGGCATCCAGCAACGTCGACGACCTGTAGCTTCTGACTTCGTGGACTTCGATTCCATGCCTCGCTCTGCCACAACCACGAACAATGGTTATTCGAGTTCATATGCGAGATACGCGAGAAAAGACGCTGGAGCTAACTTCTCTAACGTTGCCATGAAACGATGTGTTATCGATCTGAGTGATAGTGAAGGAGAAGACGACGAGCACCATACACGAGACGCGAAGCGTGCAAAGAGTAGGGGATACGCATCTCCAGCTCCTTCAGTGCCCAACCCTGGGTCTACTAGTGGGTGGGCGACACCTCCCATGCAAGGGTCAATGACACCTGCGGTCCTCGCTGAGAAGGAACTTGAAATCCAGCGTATGAAGGAGATGATTCTGCAGAAGGAGAAACAGCAAAGGCTTGCAAAGGAGCGCGCAATGAAGCGATCGGAGGTGATAGTGGGCATTTCTCATGGTGAAACGTTACTGATATTCTAGCGTTTTTTTTGCACAGGCTTCGACTCCAACTGCTACTTTCGATAGTCACCCTTCGGCGCCCGTACCCATCATCACGGTTAAGCAAGAAGAGGACGAATCCAGAACTGTCACTTCTCTGTCCTCACATCCAAATGGATTTCCAGTTGCATTCCATCAATTGAACGGTAATCAAGCGGATGACGGTCAATCGAAATCTGCCACTCCTGGTGAGTATAATCTTTATTCTCCCTTGATTTCAGGCAACGTCCACGTCGTCCTTTCTCCATCACCCTGAAGATCATACCTGGTACTGACGTCATTGCCTGAAGGTCTATCAGGCGACTCTTCAACCGTTCCTTTGAGTACGTTAACGAGTGCTAGCGCGGATACATCCGCCTCTGCATCACCTTCACTCGGTGCGTACCTCCGTTCCTCGTTCGTACCATCGCCAACTTACCGGCCGCTTGAATCTTTCAGATAACCCTACCTACCAAGAAGCAGCCACCATGAAGGCAACGCAGCCGATCACTGGAGATCAAGGCAAGTAACCCATCCCCTGCCCTGCTCCTGTCTTGCCTCCTCGCGATCCGCTCCTCCTACTGACCATGATGCATTCTTTCCTCTTCCTCTATCCCATCGTGACTTTGCAATTGCAACGTACCCCTCGGTTCTCCCGCATTCTGGGGTCTTCGTCAATTGGGCAATTGCGACGCTTCGTGGGACCTCGTGCCTCTGATGTTGTCTATTGTTTTCTCGCGGATGATGCGCTCACACACCATGCCAAATTTACCACCGGTATTCATGTACCGCTGTTTATGCGTGCGTTCCTTTTGTTTTCTGCGGCTTCTGTTGCTTCTCTTCATTCTCCCCTGGTGATTCTCGGTTATCACTACGCCACTTTCTGTTTCCTGTTCTGATTCCATTTTGATCTTTGTTGCTTCGTATCCTCTTTTTGGAAACTTCCAGTTTTGACAGCCGAGGCACGGCATGAACAAGTGGCAAGGATTCTTTCATTTGCTCTGCCGCAAGGCGATGCATTCTCAATAGACATTCCTGACGTATTTTCTTCTGCTTCTTCCCCCTGTTGCTGTTTCTGCTTCGTTTCCTCATTTCGATTTGGGATTATTTTTTCAATCTTGTTTGTTCGTCTTCCATGTCTTCACTTTCATAGATGAATCCTCCGTCACGATCAAGTACGCGAGAAGAACAGCAGCAACAGCAACAGGAAGGTTCCAAGGATATCATAGTCGACGTAGACTCAACTTCGTCAACGTCGACACAGGTGCGTTTCATGAATTTATCTTATTTCATTCTCCATTGCAACGTCATTCCTCTGCCCATCCATGTTTAGTAGTTGATGCTGATGCCTGTTTTTTCTTCTCTTGTTTATTTCAGATTCAACAGGCGACACAATCAATCCACCCAGAGCAAGACGGAAAACTGGCCCCATCAACGGAAGTCAAATCCGGTGAAGACTACGCAACTTATGCTTCCCCTTTTGAGTTGTATCCTTTTTTACGCTATCGCTCACGACCGATGTCTTCAGACCGTTTGGCAACCAACTCGCAAGCATCACCCTCTACTTCCACTTCTGTTATACCCTCTACAACACTTGTTTCTTCTACTGCTCAGTCCTCATTGCCGTCTACCTTTCCCGCAGCCTCGATTTACCCATCATCCCTTTCCACACCGTCTTTTACCTCGCAAAGTAGTAGTAGCAGTAGCAGTGTCCCCATCCCCGATTTGAGACCACTAAAGTTAGCGACTTCTAGCAGGATGTTGGATCCCTCCAAGCGGATATGCCAGTATGAAGTACCTGGCGGAGGAGTCTGTCGCGATGACCATTGCGAAGATTTGCACCTGAACAGGATTATGGGATCTGGTACCGATGTTGGAAGCGGGGTGGAGCCTAGCGGTATGTGCTAGTTGTTTTATTGTGTTCGTGTTGGCTAATGCAGTGAACTTTTCCTTTCCTCGTTTCTTTCTGATTGCCTTTCTCGTGGCCTCTACCTTTTGTACACTTCTGTGTCGTCGCTGGTGATGTTCTTCCATTTTCGTTCATATTCACTATTGCTTTTGTCAGATGAAGAAACTGCGGAATACCTCTACAATGTCATGCCATCTAACTGGCTGACCACCCACAATGTCTCTACCTCAAATATTATCTCTGCACTCCGAGAAGCTCGCCAAGTTCGCAAGACTCCCATGGTGCTCGATGAGCGTGTAGAACAAGCCTTGAGCTCGCTCGGATCGCCACCGCCTCCACCCCCACCCACGTAATTTTACCGGCCACCCGCAACAAACAAAGTGTAAAAATCGCGCTCATCTGCTGGTCCCCTAGAACCGAAGAACGCTGGTGCCTGACAGCAAACGGCTACGATGATACCCTTGGGACCCCTCCACCCGCTGCACGCGCACCCCAGCCTGTATGGACGAAGAAGATGAAGAAATCCCGCAGGATAAATGAGTTCAGATTGAGATTCTCGCTGCGTTGGCTGGCTCGTTCTTCAGAACAGGCTAGGCACGTGGTGGGGTCGGTCGATTAGAGAAGATATGAAGAAAAAAAATATGAAAAATAGGAACGTCATTCGTCAATTGGAAAAATTCGTGAAGAGCGCAAGTGGCGCCACCTTTTGTGCGGGGGAGGGCATGTGGGGGTCTGACGAGGGGAGAGCCTAGAGCGGTGCCTATTCCCGCTTTTCCTCTTCCTTGGTTAGGTCTTTGTATGTTTTCCTTCGTGCGAAGGGAGAGAAAGTTGTTGAATAGAAAGATGGATCTAGTTGTTGTTCGTGTTTGTATTTTATTTTATTTTATTTTGCCGGGATTCCTGATTATAATGCATGATTCGTGATTTTGATTTGACTGTCGATGCATGTCGTGTAGCATGATTCTGCTTTCTTTCGTTCATTGATTTGGCTGGAACGGCGTGCAGTCGTCGTCTTTACGATGTATAGATACTAGGTTTTATGGTTTGCGTTTGTTCTAATTGTAACTCTTCCTATGAATGGACGACTACGCGCTCGGAAATGGCTTTGCGAGTTCGCTTTCCGCGTGTAATTGATCCCTGATCGAAAATGTGATGAATTAATTAACGGTCTCCTTCGGATGCCCTCTGTTCGCCTTCTAAGTATTCCGCTTCTGCACTTGCGGTCTGACATGCCCATTCCAAACGACGCAAGGCAATCAAGACCAACGGATTCCCTGCACGTTCAAAACTGACAGACCGGGCATCGCTCTTTCTGGCGGGAGCCTTCCAGGCATTTAATTTGACGACTGACATTGACAGAATCAAGGCAACGAAAAGAAAGCTTCCGAGAAATTCGCTCGTTTACGACATGGGCCCGGAGGCGGCAGATATCTGAGTCATGTGTGAGGTTTTGGTTGCATAGCAATTAATGTGGAAGCCCGACGTTTGACATTAATTTGGTCAGTGCTGTCGTATGTAGGGCGGCAGGATAAAGATGTACATAGGAAAACGAGGGTGCAAAAGTGCTTATTGTCTGGTATACGAGAGATAACGCGAATGGAAGGAAGGGCTTAGCATTGTGCTGCGAGACAGGGCGCTTGGAACAATGGAGGAAGAAGCGCGGTGAACAAAGTATGTATGTACATGTAGGCTATGAATGATAAAATCGCATCTCCCGCCCATCAGGCTGATCGTATCGTCCGTCCGGTGCAGCGGGGGAGGCACCCGGTGAAGATGGGATCCCTCAACGGAGGGCGTTGGGTATTTGCGAGGTAGGTAGGTCGATCTTGAAAAACTGCGGCTGGATCGGACGCGGGGATCCATGGACATGGAGACATGTGAGTAGGTGAAGCTGCGGGGGGGAGATGTACCCAGGTGAGTGGATGGTTATAAGGGGGCTGATTTCGGGGGTTCCAGATTTATATCTCGGGTTACCTTGTATGGATTGATCAGGGTGGGTGCCGAGCTCAGGGCCCTGTCGGTCACGCTGGCGAGGCGTGGGAGCGTGGTGAAGATGGCATCGGCGAAAGAGGGGGACCGGGAGGAGAGATTAGAATGAGGTGCAGAGGTGAGGAATAGCTGGCTTCACTTCTAATTATTCTGCGCTCTGTATAGGGGCGGAGACGAGTACCCCTCCAATAACAATAATATCTATATATCGCTGATTATTCCGAGGCTGTGCACGGAAGTAAAATGGTGTGACTGCGCCATTAGTCATATCGGGAAACGCGGTTCTCGGAAGTGGCCGGATATAGAGTTTGGTGCCTTGTTTTGGCATTGTTTGTTGTGTTGATGGCAGTTTATCAGAGTTTATCAGCGGATGCTTGGCCTTGCCCTCTTCAAAAACGAGTCCTGATCAACTTTCCCTTTTCGCCCTCCCACACAATTCCTTTTCCGGCCAGGCTCCGTAACGAAGTCCTCGCCATCGTCCTCAACGTTCTCTAACCCCCTCTGTTCATCGTATACCGCGTCCTGCTCGGCTGATTCACAGCCCCACGCTCCCCTAGCCCCCCGTCCTCGTCAGTACCCTTTTTTTTTTTTTCTTCTATGGCCTTTCGCCGCGCTTCCTCTGGCACAAGTAACTCAACCTCGTATTCCTATTCCAATACCGCCCCTTCCCCTACCCTTTCTGGCCCCTCGCCTCTCCAACACCACGCTCTCCCCCCCTCCCAGGTGCCCACCACGCAGTCCCCAACCTCCCCGACTATGCGCAAACGCCAGCGCACACTCGACATGCATCCAGGAAACTCGGCTCCCGCAGATGGCCTCCCACCACAGCCCTCAGGTCCCCCAGCAGTAGGCGACGACGCGTTCATCAATGACCATGACGCCGTAGACAGTGGAGGAGATGACGACGACGATGAAGAGAAACCCAAGTCTGACAAGAAGGCTGGAAGACGAAAGATCAAGATCGAGTTTATTCAGGATAAATCGAGACGTCATATAACGTTCTCCAAAAGGAAAGCTGGTATGTATTCCTCCGTTTCCTGTGCCCTCTCTCCGTTCTCGTACTTTCCCTTCTCACATACCTATTTACAGGCATCATGAAAAAGGTAACACTTCTTCCCCTTTTATTCACACTCAAGTCTCACCCTAACCGAATATTTCTCTATCAGGCATACGAGCTGTCTACTCTCACTGGAACTCAGGTCCTCCTCCTTGTCGTGTCCGAGACTGGACTCGTATACACCTTCACCACTGCAAAGCTCCAACCCCTCGTCACCCAGCCTGAGGGCAAGAACCTCATCCAGGCATGTCTCAACGCGCCCCACGGCTCCCTGCCGTCCTCTATGCCCGTAGGTGCCCCCCTTGGCCGCTCAGCCATGAACATGCCCGGTCCCCCACCTGGTCCGAATAACCTCCCGGGTGGTCTTTCCATTAGTGGCGGCCCCACAGGCAGCCCTGTTAAGGAAGACGATGACAATGACGACGGCGAAGACACTGCCGCACATGGTGGGCGCGCCTCATCCGGTGACAAGCGTCGTCGCCGCGCATCCTCCACCACTGGGCCAACCTCTTCCAACCGCAGTGCTACCTCGCCACACTCGCCCAACGCCTCCATCCCGCCTCCGCCTCTGTCGATTCCCGCCCCAGGTCAGCCGTCGCAGGGCTCCGGCCAGCAGCACCAGCAACACCAACCCCAGCAGCAACCCCCGCCGCAGATCTCGCTCGGGTCCCCAACATCCCCGCAGCAGCACCACCAACAGGTCCCCGCCTCGCCTGCTCAGTACTCCAGCTCGTATGGCCAGCACCCCGGCCAGCAGGCGCAGCATCACCAGCAACCCCAGCAGCACGATAATATGTACAGCAGCCATATGATCCCGACTGGCGGGTATTCATATCCTGGACCTGGTGCCCCAGCACAAGGTGGGCCCGGTGGACATCAGCTCGGAGCTCTTTCGACTGCTGCTGCTGCTCAGCACGGTGGGCATTGGGCACAGCCTCAGCAGCAGTCTCAGGTTGGCCAAGGTTATAGACGGTGAACGAGTCACCAATAACCACCAATCAGTGACGATGGGGCGATGATCAATAGTTGACGACCACGGTTTCCTCTCGCCTTAATTTTTCTTCGTCTGACCAGGAGTATTATGGGGTCTTTTCTCTGGGAACGTTTGTATATCCGGAGCCGCTGCATATTTCTCTTTCTCTACTGTGTTTCTTGGTCAGATGATTTTTTTTTACCTACTTATGCTCTCCTCCTTTTCCTCCAAATGAATGTATTGCGAGTCTTCACTGCTTCCTCGCCTCGTCTCTCACTACTGTATCTCTTCCTCGCCCGCCGACACGACGAATCGCTTTTATGATACGAAATACGATGATGACCTCTTTCTCATCTCATCTCTTTTTACTTTATCCCTCCATCTCTCCCAATTGTGTTGATTCATCGGTACCATACATCCACTGCGCTGCCGTCCTTCTTCACACAACGTACATAGTTCTCTTTCTTGATGTACTTGGTTACTTTTGATCTCGAAATGAAGTTGTCTGTGTGTATGTAAATTCTCTGGAACGCGATGGTAGACGATTGTACGCGAAGATCCGTTCACGGAAGTAAATTGCAAAATTAGTAGATCGATCGCTACGAGACGAAACCTTGATTTAAGCCAACAGCTAGTGATCAGATGCATACCAGGAAGTCGCATCCCATGTTCAAGTCCTCCCAAACCGTCATGAGGACAACGTGGAAATCATGATTTAAACCACCACGACAAATACTATGTCGCCATCAACTTCGCATCAATCAATTCCTACAAACTGAATATGCACCCGTTTTTGCGCAGCTTCGGGCTTCTAGTCATCGACGGATAGAGAATTCAACCGAAGTAAACTGCGAGAGCGCTCAAGCAGCTACGTAACCTACCGCACTCGAACCTCCAGTGAAATGAGCGGCAAATAGAGGTGGGTACTCGAGATTGAAATTCATACAACCTTGACCTTGCAAGATTATCTTTTCATCTGTTCCATCACAGCTCGAAGTCTCTTCAGTGTGGAATGCATAATTACGCCCAGCGCAGTGGTTGCATAGAGCCAAGCAATCATACATATATCCGGACAACTCCATTCAGTACAAGAAGCTCCCATCATGAGATCGCATAGCAAGAGGCAAGATGACCCCATGTCAGATTCGGCAGAAATAGATTCCTAACTAACCCCATACCCTGTACGAACGCATACCATTGCCATGACGAGCAGCTCAAGCGTACCTCCATGGAGCAGCACTGACCCCGTTTGCGCGTCAAGAAAGGCAATAAATCTTCCCAATTACTCGATACCGACGCCCACGCCGGGCTTCATGTCAGCGCTGAGAAGATTGAAAGATGGCTGAAGTGTGTAAGGAAGGCGATAAGGAGGCACTCCTATCTAATCAGAAGGATGACATTGCATACATTACTCGAGGTATGAAACTCATTTTGAAAGCACCACTCACAACTGGCAGACGTCTACACAGCAGTGTGACAATAGAGCACTGAACCTGGAAGACAAAGAGCTTATCTTCGTTCGAAATAAGCGTGTCCAACGGCAGATCAATCTAAGAAAGGGGCTTAAAATATGAGGGTTCTCTGGAAAGTGTCTATCAACAGAAGCAAGGTCCGGACAAGTAAAATGAAAGGCGTACCGTCAATCTGGGATCTATGCGATTACTGCGCAGACATATGACAAAGCATAACATATCTGTATCCGCTCCTCTTGACCAAATATATGCACAGATTCCTTGTCTTCTTCGATATCTATATCGCCTGTCTACGGTCAGCATTGACCGAGCGAAGCATCCCAGAAAGTAAATAGACTGACATGTGCATGCCGCAGATTACATGTGTCCACGATCATGCGAGAGAAGACGCCTGGAAGTCTAAGATTGGCACAGCTTGCTTTCATTAACGCCAATAAGCTTCAGAAGACTCTCTCTAGTATATCCAGATGCATCGATCGTTAGGCCGTACAAACTGAGTCGTGGTGGGATCAAGTATGGTAGTTTGAACCGTAAAAGAGTTATCCACGAGCTAAACTCATGGAAAGGGGCTCAGACAGGGACTGTACGTGTTCTCGATAGGAGCTATAATTGGGGGGAAGCTTCGAACCGCACTTTGCGAAATCCGCCGCGATTACACCTAGTAGGGTTGAAGGACAATAGGGACGGTTAAGGCTTATAGATGTCAACTCAGGAACCAACCCGCAAGATTCATGCTTTCAAGGTTGAGTTCTTCTAGCCTCTAGAGGCAAAGCATGAGCCATACACTTTAAGAACCAGATGACTGTGCGTTCGGAAGGACCATGATGCCAACTTTCTCGAAAGCTGCTGTCGAAATTAGTTTGGCTATGGGCGTCGATGTTGTTGTAGTTGTTGGTAGAAAGCTTGTAGAAGAGTGGTGTCAACGTGTTGAGCTCGTGGAGGTTGCAATTCGAACGTAGTATTACTCCGAAGTCACTTGTAACTCCGGCAATTTCAGGGCTAGCGACAGTAAATTATAAATAGAATGCTTTGGAAGATTGGTGGGCACTGAGAATATTCAAACCAAGATAAAACGCATCGCAATGACAGGACCAAGGTTTATCCTTAATCTGAGTGTTTAAGTTGTTCTAGGGGTAAAGCAATCACAGGAGAGTAAGCTACATGATACTATCGAGTGACAACATGTATGTCATAAATTACATGATGTGATGTAGAGAGCCTGAAAGTATAAATTCGTAGAAAAACATGCTGGATAAAGATATCAGTATAAGATAAGATGTCATGACATGCCATAAATAGTGAGGTAGTGGGCCAGGAGGATGGGGTACGCGAGAAACGGGGGCAGTCGAGAAAGGAAACTCATCTTCCTTCCTCGGTCGTCGATCGAGTCTGCTCCCGTCAAGAACAATCCCCGAAAAGACACAACTTGAAGAGGAAGCCGAAAAGGAAATTAAACATCATGGGTATTGACCAAGTATGGCCAACCAAATCGGGTTTTGCGCGAAAGATCGTGGCAGGGGAAAATGACATAGCAAAGACAACTTCTTCGAAGCTATTATATCGGGGATAGTTGATTAACCATGTCTTTTTATCCGTCGGATAACAAAATTTGACGCTCAGAACTTGAGAACGGGTGATCGACGAAGGAATGCGTCAATCACTCCGTGTGCAATTACACAACCCGCGGTTCCGAATGTCGTCTATTCCTATTTTATGATGACGGCGAGTTTTCCTTCCAGGCTACGAAAACACGCATAGCACGGCTTATCTTTCGACTGGCCGAAGGTGGAATCGATGGATGAGAGGGGGGCTGTGGAGAGGCTGTGGATGTAAAATGAACAGATGAAGCTGGCCGGGATGAGTGAACAGGAGAATGACCTGTGGCGCTCGCCTCGCCGTTGACATGTAATCCTGAAGCCGTCTGAGAGCCACTTCGAGAGCGCGAAACACTATCGTGTTTGGAGGATGGTTTATCAGGAGTAACATACGCCATGCTCGATGTAGACACAGAGTTTCTTGGTTGGTAATGGTTTGAGTGAGATTGACGATACGGGTGCGAAGCAAGCTTCGAATTTTGCTCCTTCGCCCACTTGTCCCAGCGCTCACAAGCAGTGTCGAACGCTTTCCGATCAAGACTTTCAGCAGATGCAACAGCAGGCCACGAAAAACGGTCTTGGATCGCAGAACCCAAAGCTACCTGATCATGCATGTCCCTAGATAGTAGCAGTTTAGAATAAGTATGACACAGAAACCCACCAATGTCACGTACATCTCGAAATGGCCCAATAGAATGTCAAACTCATCCCTCGTCATGTCCGCGATCTGATTTTTATTCAGATCTAACGAGCTGGCGCTGGCACCAGATTGGAACGAGGACTGTGACAAATGGGCTGGAACTTCGAGAGAACCAGAACGAGTCCGCCCTGCCTTCCGAGTCCTCAATTGGGACTGATAGTCCTTCACCCATTCCCACATAGATTCTGAGCACGCTAGAATCTCCTTTGTTCGCAACGCTAAGTGAAGATTGAGACTGCGAAGGTCGATGTTCAACGTCTTGTTAGGTAGCCTTGATGGCTTTCGAACGGTCACCTGCTTTCCATCTTTAGTTTTACTGGCAGGGAGTGAGCCTTTCGCCACAGGTACATATCCGTATCCACGGGCATCGTCCAATGTTATAAACGGTGAAGTGCGTTCGAGAAGTCCCCGCATCGATAACCACCGTGTCTGCTCTGTAATCTCATCACTGTTGGTGGTATGCGAGCTAAGAGCTCCAGATGTATTTGACTTCCCTGACTTTGTTGACTGTGGTCGAGTAGCGATGGGAATGATCGCATCTCGAGCATCGTCTGAGTCATACGGATCCGGTGAGGATGCACGAGAAAGATTATCAGGTTCTTCACCTTCATCTTCAAGAGGCTTTGCAAATGTTGGAGGAAAAGAGAACACTAACGGAGGGTGAGTCCGTACATCTATTCATGTAATGAGCGCGCATATTAATGGGGAAGGTTATAAATATTGTACCTTTGAAATGCCATTCTAGAGTGGTGGTAAGAATGGATAAAGGTGACCTGTTGATGAATCTCGAAGCGAGCGTCTCAAGGTAAATCGCCTTCAAGAGAGAGTGATCTCGTGGATTTGTCGGGGCTTTAGGAAGACTGCGAAGGAGGAACGGCGCAACATTCGAATTTTCCAGTGGATTATGCGATTCATGGGCGGATGGCTGTGGCGATGGCACATGCTGGGAATGCGGATCCTCCGATAAAGCAGAAATTGGCGCGAGCACAGACGATGATCGTCGTTTTTGCTGAACTTTCACGTCCGAGGGGAGGTCCGAAATACTATTAGACGGAGGGACGCTATATCCCATGGTACCCAGCAGCGAAACGGCCGACCCGGCAAACTTGTTGGTAAACGCGCGACCATGTGGGCTAGAGCCAGTCTTCACATGGAGCATAGGTCTAGCGCTTGATCTTGAGTGAGGAGGTATCAATGTCACGTAACCAGACATCGGAGAATCCTGCGGAGGAGACGGCAGAGGGGGGACGTACACAGACAGGTTTTGTTCGTTGGCGGCGGCAAGTTCTTGTTCTGGCTCTTCGACAATCTTGTCATCAACAGGTGACGTGGGATTTGAGGGTGTAGGTGGGTATGTGGAATAGGCGGTTGTAGGTGTGACGGGTGAGCTTTCTTCGGATATCCGGCTAAATTCTGAGTGAATGGCTTCGTCTCCGTCGCGAGAATGCCGGCGGTCCTTCGAGATATGGCTATTGGAAGAGACGGAATTCCTGCGGGATAGAGGCGCCTCTGATCCACTCTCATCGCCCGAGTCCTCGTCATCCGTAGACTGGCCAGGGAAGAAGAGGTCCTCCTCAATCATCTAACAAAATCATGAGCCAGTGGTTGACAGAATTTATATAGCACCATACCTCGAAGGCTCCACCGGGCTTCATCACGCGGATGATCTCCTCGAAGAAGTGATCCCACTGTATGAATGTCAGTAATCTTAATATTCAATTGTATACTCATAGCACCCGACCTTGTCCTCCGGCACTCCGAGCGATACGCGCTTAATATGTCTATACACGACACCAGATTAAACACCGCATTGCTATGGGCATAAACCCCACTTACACGAAATCGAACTCTTCATTCTGGAACGGAAGGTCGTCCAGACTACATGGGTCACTCCGTGAGCTACCATCTCTGCCAATGAGAAAATGGAGAAAACTCACAAATTTGCCTGTATCCATGTGATTCTCCCTGCCAGATCAGGTGAACCTACTTGTGTAAGATCGGGATGTAGAGGGACAATGTCGAGGCCTAATGAGTCGTTAGTCCATGAGGCAACAAGATTGCAGACGGGGCTTTCCACATACCAACAAATGAAGATTCCTACAATGTCGTTGAGCATCAGCATAAAGGCAAACGTGAATTTAAAAAGCGCACCTTCCACGTTTGTGCCGCGTTCAAAATCCAAGTTCCTGTTCCTAATTAAATCACCAAGGTGTGAGTAAACATCTCGCGCGTAAACTGACGAACGTTGCATACCACACCCAAGATCCAGACTATCCACCAATGGTATAGCATCATAAGCACCACACCATGATAAATGCGATAAATAAGAACTCACACTTTCACTGGTGGCGGATCGAACACATGCCATGTCAAGCTATCGGCTATGTTCTGGCAGAATATGGTCTCCCATACGTCCCTATTATTCAATCAATATAGGTTAGTTTCGAGATGTAAGACCGATGGTGCAATGGGTGGGGCTATGTCAATGAGCATGAGAGAAGAACAGGGAGGAATGGCGTGTCGAGATAAGCAGCTATTCGATGAGTACTCAGTGGCAGGATAAAGCTCGGCACCACCTGTCAGGCACGACGGGATTATCGGCCCCAGCACCAGTAGCGACATCATCATCCATCCCCATACCTCTCGTTTGCCCGCATTCCAAGCCAATGAAACAAAAAGAAATGATTTTAAAAAATCACTCACAGATCCACAACTTCCCTATCATAGCTCCTGGGGTATGGCACCTCCTCGCTCGAATACGGATGGTATTTTTTCCCCACGCTCAGGCCCCCACCCGTCGTAGTGTTCCCTGCGCCCTTTATCACGAACTGTGCCTCCTTTGCGCTGATATTCCGTTTCAGCTCCTCGAGTATAGTGCGGTCTGCGGTGGAGAATTTTAGATTGCCATTCACCTGATGTCTAGAATGAGAACTGGGTGAAGTAGAGGAAGCGGTAGATGCGGTATCAGCTTTAGATGTTGAAGCTGACGTCGATGCGTGGGTATGCGTGGTATGAGCATATGAAGAAAGCCCTGTCTTGAGGCTAAATCTCGACGTTGTGGGTGAGGTTCGTGCGGAGGATGACGTTTCGGCGTGGGGTAGAGGATTATAATTCTGGTATTGATGTTGATTTTGCTGATGGTGGCTTTTGACAGATGGCGGGTGGTCGCGGTCGTGGGATGATGACGACGTCGATGATATTGGTTGGTTGAGTGGGTACATGGATGAGGTGTGCACTTGCGAGCGCGTCTTGGGGGGACTACTACCAGGTTTATTCCCTATGCTTCTGCGCCGCCGGACGATACCGAGGTCTGAGAGCCCTTTGTGCGATCCCGAGGAGGAGGTGGGGCGCTGCGAGGAGGAAGGGGGAACGGAAACTAACATCAGCATCGTGTTCATATTGATAGTGGACAGCAAAAAGGATGGATGTATGGGTGAATGGAAGAAGTAGCAGAGTAGAAGGCAGAAGAATAGAAGAAGAAGCACATATGATATATGCCGTTGAGGTTATTTGAATTTACCATTGCATAATGATATATTGAGTGCGCAACAAAGAGAGGAAAGCGGATTAGCCGCGGCGAAAAGCACGCGCTAGACGCGTCTCGGGTTAGACCCGGACGGCCGGATCGGGATTGGGATTAAGATTGAAATGGCAAACACTCACATTCGAGCGGGATGATTTCTTCGTTATCGTTGCGTCCTGTTGTGAACTTGAATTTGAAGCTTCCGGCACTGGTACGGGGTACAATTCCCATGGAGTGACTTCCTCAACTTGGGTTTTAGACATCGTTATCGACGATCGGGGGCGAGTTGAGGGTAATACTCCGTCTACGGCGACATTACGGTCGGTATTTGAGGTAGTATCAAGAACTGGGTATAGCTCCCATGGCGTCACTTCTTCCGTAGGGCCTGTTGTCCGGGTATGTGAATGGGAGTGAGAAGTTTGTGATGCAAGAGGTGTGTCTGGTATTGGTTCTGGTACGACAGCCGGGAACAACTCCCAAGGAGCAACTTCTTCAACTGGGCCAGTCGCTTTATGTGATGCTTTTGAAAACTGGGTTTCAGACGTGCGACGAGGGAGTTTGGGGACAGGAGGGGGTTCGAGATCCCACGGTGTAACATCCTCGACAGTCCCTGTCAACACGAACCCAGTTGACGACGCGCGGGATTTGACAGAGGGGGGCGCAGAGCGACGGGGAGATCTCTCTTTCTCCATCTCTTTTTCCTTCTCCCCTGCAGGCGAGGACTGGAACTCCCAAGGAGTCACATCCTCACGTGAATGTGAACTCGTCGCACTCGTCGCGGTGGAGGGGCGGCTCCTGAGCTTGGTTGGCGGCCGTTGAGATGGTACATCAAAGAAAGTGGAGCCTGTGCGTGCTGGGTTGCGAGGGGGACGCTGGGGCGGGATTGCGGGTGCAGGCGAGGCGGGTCGTTCAGGATGGGAGAGGGTATAGGTCGAATGGCGTTTCTTGAGCACTGGGGCGGCTGCTAGATTGGGGGACGCCCATGAGGTCATATAAGGCAGCGAGTCTGTTGACGGGGAGCGCGGGGGCCACGGAGAGGTGCTTGACCTTTGGAACTGCGGACGACTGGGAGAAGTTGGGTCTGGGAGTTGCGGATCGGCACTGGGGTGGTGATCCAGCGACATTGTAATAGCGCGACGAGTCCCAGGACAGGGGCACGAGAGAAGTGGGAGTAAATGACCTCGTCCAAGGCTAATTCTGCGATCCCTGGGACCGAATTGCGCGCGTTGTTGAAATGGGGGCTCAACGCACAACAGGCAGCAGACAGCTTCTGCAGCTAGTAACAACCACGTCGAGTATAGTGTCCGGACAAGTGTGCGAGAGAAAAGTTAGGGTGAAGGATGTGTGAACGGTGAATCTTGGGTGAATCCTCTGAGGTTCCAAATATCTCTCTTCCTTCCAGAAAACGGCGTAGAATACGCGGGAATGTGAGGGGAATAAAGCAGGTATAATGGGAGAATAATGGCAGAGAAATAATCCGCTATGGGGCCATTGGTTTTACAGAAAGAAAGCACAGAAAGAAAGCACAGAAAGAAAGTAATAACAAGTATCAAACCAGTATCAAAAAGTGAATCAATGCTTGTGAAAAATGAAATGTAGAATTTACCCACTGCATTGTGGGAGTTGGCAGCGACCGATCACTCGCAATCACCTTTTTCGGTCATCTCCGGCTTACAAGGCACATCTCTCCGGTCCGGTTCTTGTAGCTAAATTCGCCCCTTCTCTCACGGTCTCTCGGGGCCTCTCGTTGCTTTCGTCTACACCATCACCTGTGCTCACCATATGGACTGAACAATTCCGTTATCCTCCGTGAGGCATACACAAATTCACCGCATAAATCGGTAGCCATTCATAGCCCTCGTAATTAGAAAGTAATTACGCTTCGATTCCTTCTCTCCGGGCTCGTCTCCGTTCATCGCATCTTACAGCATTTCTTCAGTGACTTCATTATTCCTAGCGAAGGTGCCTGAGCATGAAAAGCGCTGGGCTATTTACAGAATAAGGCTTGAATGATGTATAAATGAAAATGGTTGCTTGGAATAAGTCCCGACATCGTCACTTGGCAAACACAGAACGTGCATCAGACCCCCTTCTCTTGCTGCTAAAAAGAAACCGATAGCATGGCAAAATATACACGAAAGCAACCCTAGGTACATCTACAAAAGAATATTAAAACGAAAGCAAATTCGACAAGGAGCATGGACCCAGCGACGCCGTCACGGAAAGTATTGAACGCGAAAATGATCCTGACGCAACCAGTGATAAGCGGTTTACGGCCGCATGCATTACAAATGGTGTGAAATAAATAAAGATTCCCTTTGACGCGACGACGTAATTCTCGACGCGTCGGAATAGGATTCTCGATGCGCTCAAGGACTCTCGACCTCGCGCAGATATCCCGTAGAGGCCTCGACTGTTGAAAATTCTCCCGTCGCGCGTCCAATAGCGCACCGGCCAATGTAAACCACGCACCGCCCCGGCGCAATCGTGAAATCACGAAAACCTAAAACGATAATAGATAGATCATAGCACTGAAATCTTCACGTCCCTCTAAGCCATCTCCGAGCACATGAATATGTGATCTAGACGTTTAGTTCATCCCCGTCGTGCGATGATCATCACCGCTACCCTCTCGTCATCAAACTCTCGGCCCACCAAGCACATTCTCAACCTCCGCTTCCGCCTCCAGTCCATAAACTAACCCTAGCGCAACTTTCGCCGCAGCCTTCCTCCTCTCATCCTCATTCTTCATAGTCGCGATCTCTGCCTTCATATGCTGGAGCGCCCCCAATACCTTGGGCATATCAAACGCCGCGAAGTCATTGGTCGCGCCACCACTCTCTTGTGCGATTAACTCGGAGAGCGCGTCGATGGAGAAGGCTTCGGTTGGCTTGGATTTCGTAGTGGACGGGGGAGGAGAAGAGAGAGCAGGAAACTCGTCGGATTTTCGAGCAGTTCCAAAGATCTTCTTTGCAGTCTCTCGAATCTCTTCTTTGGATGGAAGAGCATCATCACTCTCGTCTTCGTCAAACGCCGTAGAGTGCACTTCCTCCTCATTCGCCCCTTCCTCCTGCTCTTCTTGCTCTTCTTGCTGCCCATCTTCGTCGCCCTCTCCCTCGGAAGCATCACGCGTCTGTACATCCCCAGCCTCATCAGTCAAAGTCTCATACTCATGCTTCGGTACGGTCGTATCTCCCGATTCATCCGAGTCTGGGCTGTCTCTTCCATACGCAGAGCTAGACTTACTGCTCAAGGGAGGCGCAGACATGAAATCAGTAAAGTCGTCATCGAAGCCGTGTTTAGTTGGGGTCCCCTGTCCTCTCAAAGACGAACCACCACCAGCAGACAAGTCGGAGAAAGGACCAGAGTATGGCGAGCTTGGTCCCACTGGCATCCAATTGATCCAGGCGTCGGCTGTCGCTTTGTTCGATTGACCAATATCAGCGAAGATTCCCTTAGGCTCGGGATATTCATCGAGGTGTTTGTACCATGCCTGCAGCGCCTCCTCCGTGCGCCTGCTCTGCTCATAAGATTTAGGAAACGCCAGGGAACCAACCGCTTTGCTCACAGATATTCGGTCGCCTGAAGATTCGTCCACAGGCATATAGTCAGACAATTCTACCTCGTCGCCGAAATTCTCGAGCATAGATTCTACCCCTTGGTGGTCTTCATGCGCCGCGCCATCCAAACCATCCAGCATCTTTATAAAAGGATCGTTTGCAAGTTTTGCTTCTATCCACCGTGCACTGCCTGTCTCAATCGGCGCTTCACCCTTACCTTTATTCAGCGTTTTCATCGAAGGCCACATGATTGTGCTGAGAGCATCGACGACGCGTACGACCCCTGGAATGCCTAAATGGAAATTGAACACATAATAAGAGCGAAGAGCGAAAACCATATTCGCACCATCATCGACCTCGCTCTGTTCCAATGTTTCTCCAAGCTTGCAGGGTCCAATGTCTTTCGTGGCGTCCACATATTCGAATCCATGCGAGGACATAAACTCATCGATAGCATTATTATCTTCAGGTACTTCTTCTCGGTCTTCCTCAGGTATCACCCATCCACCTTCGAATTTCTCCATCCGCACAGCAAGAAGGACTTCAGGCTCATGGCCTTCCAGATCCTTTGCTATACGTTCAATGTTGTGCTTATAGGCCTAATATATTCAGCGCCACAGATCGATCGCATCGACAATGAACATAAAAAACGGACTAACCTCGCCCTTCGTCCATATAAATATAACAGCAGGAACACTTGTAAAAAGATGAGAAGATAAGCCAGGGATGGCAAGAGATGCGAAGTGAACCTCGGCAGAATAATATTTATTCTTGATCGACCAGGGCACTGTGATTATTGGTCCGCTTCCGTTTTTAAGTACATGCATATTGACGTGTGGAGGTTCAGATCCTTCCTGTGTAGATGTTCTAGGTAGTTTTGGCTTCAAATTCTCCTGGAATACTGAGCACAATGCAAATCATGTCAGATTAGATGGCCAGGATCTATATGGGCACGTTTATACTCACTGTGGATGAAGCCCGCTGTGAGCTCTAGGGCCGATGCTAAGACCATAATACGAGAAGACGAGTCTGATAGATCAGTTCTAGTTTCATGACTCGGAGAGACATCCATATTTTTCAAGAACGAACAGCGCGATACAAGATGAAGAACTGATAGATTGAACAAAGATTGAAGATATAGGTCAAGTGCTGAAGCAATGAGATGAGAGAGTCCTGATAGTCAGATCCCAACGCGGCCAAGTACTAGCGTCTAGGCGGTTCACAGTAAGATGGAAGAGTAATTTAAAGAGCTAACAGTCACATGGTACAATGCTCTCAGATGTTTCGGCATTCCGCATTTGGCAACTCAATTACCTCCCGTTGACACCTTTTTCTTTCTTTCTGTTGTACCCTTGTACGACGAATTTCGACCTTGCTTGCGCTCCTTACAATAATCATGTACTGAAATGCTCCAATTCAAAAATGCAACATGATAGCGGATATCTACTTCTAGCGCTCTTTCTATTCTTTTTCACAGCCTTGACGCAGCACGCTTCATGGTTTCTGCTTCTGCGAAATGGCTGTACAGGTTAGCAGATCAATGTCAATGTCGATAAGCCACTGGTAGTTGTGCTATAAGCGAGGACCGCTGAGAACTTCAGGCGTGGAGGGAGTCATCTAGCACTCTCAGTATCATCGAGTCGGTCCCGCTGCATTCAACCAGACTACTTCCGAGTCACTGCCGGAGTGTGAATTCGATATGGTCGACATATAAGCCCTCTGAGCGCGACATTACTTCCCCAAGTAAGCACACTTTTGTGCTTTACTCACCTAATTCCCATCAAATGGCCGCCCCCAACTCTCATCGCCTTCTTTCTCGTCTTTATCAAGATCTTGCCGAGCTCCAGGAGCAGCCTTACCCTGGTGTTGCCGTCTTCACTGACGATGCTAACATTAGGCGCTTCTGTCTTGTGCTCACCCCACCCAGTGGTCCCTGGAAGGACCTATCCCTTCATTTTGAGGTATTATTCCCAGAAAATTGGGTACGTGGATGCACTTGTTCCTTGTAACAAACAGAGTAACTAACGTGCATTTGATCCATCCACTAGCCGACTTCTCCTCCATCCATCTCCTCAAGTGTTCATGGCATTGATCATCCAAACTTGTTCGATGGTTATATATGCTGTGATCTATTGAAAGAACACTTCCACTTTCAACAAGGTTACACTGGAGGGTGAGCAAGCTCCTCTTTCTCTTTAATTTAACTTCAATGATGATGGCATAGGTATACACCGGCACTCACTCTCCGAGGCCTTTTCTTACAATTCTTAACATTCTTTTCGGGTAATAAAGTGAGTAATCTATATGGATCGCAATCAGACAGTCATTAATCCAGTATCCCGTGTTAGGTTGAACAAGAGCATGGAGAAGCCTTCGAAGTTGGGGATCATATGCTCATCAACTACGTCCTCGAAACAGATCTTGCCAGCCAGATGAATCCGATGCAGAGCCATCTTTACTGTCATGGCACTTCTACACAAACCCAAACTCAGCTCGAAGAGGCGTGGAAGGCTAATCCATCACCTGAGATCGTGGTCAGTAACTATGCTGTCCGCGACGGAGAGCGCGCTATTCACACGGTTAAGGAGGCAGATTCGCACCCAGATCGAATCCACCGTTTCGAACAGCCCAATCCAAGATGGAGCTCCACCCTCAAGCTTATCTCTCAATGGAAGTGCCAGTCTTGCTCTTACGGCTCAAATTCCCTCTCTTATTATCGGACTCCCAACGGACCGGCTGGTGAGGCCATGGATGTAGACGACGTATACGTGAATCCATTATTCAAACCACCCACCACTTGTTTGTTGGACACGCTCAATAACGATATTCTCCTCGAGATCGCTGAGTACATGCCTTCAGAGACGTTGGTCTGTTCAGGCAAGGCCTACTCTCGTTTCCACGAGCTAGTCACGTCTATGCATGTTCTCCTTCGGTCTGAGCTGCGGTGCTTCTTCCTGCGTACCCCTCTGTCGAGCAACATCCTTGGAATTGGTATTGCATATGACGCGCAGCAACGGATGCTCTCCTCTGACTTCGACTGGCTCAGTAAGGATGCCTTCGATTACCACGGCGTTCGCAAGAGTATCGAGAAACGGTCATTCAAATACTTCTTACCACTTGCGTTCAATCGTGCTCATTTCGACCGCGCTCGTGTTCAGATCTGGCAGCGACTGGCCAAGATTGACACTGACATTCGGAGCATTGAAATTTTCAATAGGAAACAACCTAAAGGCGGTCGTTTAGCAGTTCAAGCTGTCCCTATTCGTCAGCCCCACGACAGTGTCGGTGTCATCTACAAGATGATGAACAACATCGTCGTTTCGCTGATGAAGACCTGCGACGACGTGAGCTCTAGAAGGAGCCGAGATCAGACCGGACGGGGTTCGTCGAATGGCACATTGCTGCATGCTTCAGAGAAGGCAGTGATCTCATACTGTCACCTGTTCCATCTACTTATCTCTCTCTGCCGGTCGACTCCCGCTGTACTTCACGACGCCACTGTACGACTCCAGCGTTTCATATTGCAGCCCGCCTCCAGAACAAAGGCGCAGGTTCCGGACATTGGAGAGCTCATCGTGCTAGTGACTCTGGTGTTGGCCATGCCTCCCATTAGCAAAGGTGCCCCAGTAACATGGGAGACGCTCAATGGACCTTTCCTCCAAGAGGCCATCGTGCGTAATGTCCGCTGGGTCCTGAAAGAAGCACCAGAGCTCGAGCTCCCGGAGAAAGGCGCTAGTGACTACCGCCTCAGCCTCACCTTCCAGCACTCGAAGACTAGCTTGCGGCTCATCATGTTCCAGATCGCCTTCCTCGACATGTTCATCAAGACGTACGCGTCCGACCTTTCCCGCTTGGATGATAACTATGGATTCGCCGAGAAAGATCTCCCTGAGCGTATGGTCGAGGAGATCAAGAACATTTACAAGGTGGTAGACTGGCCTGACTTCTTCCGGAGGGTGCGCTATGCACGAGGTGCTCAGTTTACGAAGTCCACGTTCTCGGACATGCTTCGGGAGGCGGTACAGATGAGCGGAGACCGTCAATACCATATAGCTCTCCGGGGCAAGAGATTGGACTTAATGTACGGTCCTAGGGCTCAAAAGGAGCAGGAGTACTGGAGGACGAAAGATGTACCACCTAATTAATATAAATACTGTATTTGCATATAATGAAAAATAAGAACCGCGTAATAGCAACATGATACTCTCCTAAGATTATGTTAATGGAATAAGCCTTCCAATGCTTAGAAGGCTTGTACAAGATTTTTTAATTTCGACTTGGGATCGTTAATTAGATAGGTTACATATCGAGTAGATCACGACAACATTGACGAACAAGATCGATTCTTTATCAATAACCAAGAAGCTCAATCAAGCAGCAGCTTAGTTCCCCTTGCCGGTGCCAGTCTCGTCTCTGATTCCACCCTCAGCGAAGCTCAAAATACCCGCCGTATCCAACTTCTCGACGACTTCCTCCGCTACGGGGACATCCAAGTCTCCAAGTACCTTATTCACTGCCTCAAGCTCACCGATCTTCAAAGCCTCCTGCAGCTCCTTCGGGAATGACTCATAGATATCCCACCGGAGTTGCAGTGCTTTCCTCACCTCCTCAATATCCATATCCTCCGTTCCTGGGCCCTCGAGCTTCAGCTCCTCGGGCGGAGGACCATCGGGGACGTTGAATGTGATTTGTTGGTTCGGGTTTTCAGGGACAAGTTGGATTTGTTCTTTGCCCCCGCTTGCCTCTGCTTCCTCTTGGGATATCCGTACGCGGCTGACAAGATGGTTATAGGTGTTGTTGAAGTCGTCGACGAAAACTTTCTCGGCGCGTTTGTCTCCGGACATCATCCTATCGCAATATTCAGTAAGGAGATTGTATTGTAGGGCGATATGAATGGAACGGACTTCCTGAAAAACACCCGAACACCATCCGGACCGAGCTTCTCGCAGTATTGCAAGAGAAGACTCTGGTGAACGCACTGCTTCGCGTACTTTGCCTTCCCTTCGCTCTGCGCCTGGAAAGCGGCAACTAAGAGAGCATCCGTCGCTCCAGGAACGACAACATCGCGATGTGCTTGTATGAACTCGAACGACTTCTCATATGATCCAACAGGCAGCTTAGCGAAGGCTTCGAGTGATGGTGTAAGCTCAGGGAGTTCATCAACCTCTTCATCTTCGTCTTCAACTGTAGGAGCGGCAGGAGCGCTCGAGGAGGATGCAGCCTTGGGATTTAGGACTTCGAATTCGGTGGTGATTGCCTTCTTCTTGGGTTTGTCGATTGGCTTGACGGGGACACCTTCTGGTGCGGCAGGTGGAGGCACGTACTGTTCAGAGATCCGTCGGTCGTTGGTAGTAAATACGAATCAATGATGAATCATACCTTGCTCTCAAAGCCTTCGTGGATATCGTCGCTTGTAATGTGCTTCTTCTGTTCCGCCTCCTCAGACGCCAATTCCTTCTTGTTCTTCGTTATAGTGTCTCCTAGTCGCACAACATGCTCCGCCACAGCACTCGCCAATTCCTTGCTCAATTTCTCTTCCCTCTCTGACTCGGGAACACCAGCTTCCTTGATCTTCTTCCGCGCTGCCTCGCCTACTTGGTGTAATAGACTGTGAAGCATGCCATCGTAAGTATGCTCGAGCTTGGAAGGGTCATTTCCAGGTGGGCATTCTCTGGACGGGTTCGTTTGCAGTTGTTCGACAAGATTGCTGAAATAGATTGGGGCGGGAGGAGATGCTGATGAATCGGAGAGTCGTTTTGATATGTCGGTAATTCGGCCTAGTAGTATGGTGTCACAAGCAATCTGTGCGTGCAAGTGTTGGATATTCGTCTTTCTTTGCTCTCGTTTCTCATGGATATCGCGTTGTTTCCATCTTGGAACGATTTATTACTAAACAAAACGCGTTCTCAAGGTTAAGCAGATAGAGACACACCGGATTAATGAACGTTTATCGACATTAGGATGCCCCTCGATATCAGAATCGTCGGATAGCTATAGGGTCGAATGACAGAAAGGAATGAATCGATTCAAGATCAGCATATATTCCTAGCATCGTTGTCAAGGAGCGCACCTCTAGCTGGTCCCACTTGGAGTAGTTCAAAGGCATTGCGAGCAGATATTAGTCGGGTTACACCTGTGATATAGAGGTATAAAGAAGAGTAGAATGGGCGTCTTTGATGTAAAGAGCTTTAAGTGGTAGTAGATGGGTTTAAATAACTTCGCATCGATTCCTGTTGTGGATGACAATCGAAGCTTCTGGAACGCGTTGCTGTGAATGTTGTCCTTTGTACTTGGATCCATACCATTATTGCTGTGTAAAGCACGGTAAATGTGTAAAATTAACAAGAGCGCCGCTACAGCACACGAACCAGCCATTAGCTGTACCAGATCCTTCATGAATGCTACGTTCGACAGTGAGAAGAGGGTAAAGCTGGGTTGAATTTAGCCGCTCACCATTACCCGACGGGCCGGTTGTTGCCACTAGCGCGCAGAGCTGTGGGGGAGGTGTTTTCTTCAATCAAAAGATAGCAGGCATTATCATCGCATTAAAGGCATGAAGAGAATACATGATGTCATGAACTACGTATACGCATTACTGAGGACGTTGCAGAGCAATCAGATCGACATGAAATAGCATTGTGCAGAGGAGTAAAAGGTCCTGACAATTCGTGAAAAGAAGGAACAGAATATCCAATTCGAATCTGGATAAGTAGAGAATAGAAATGATCATGAGAGCAACGATAACAAGTGGAGTCAATGTATAGCAATGAGCAGAACAGATGCAAAGAAAATATAGACAGAGAACGGAGGAGAGGGGAAATAGGAATGGGCGAGAAAATGAGCGAGTGTGGATGTGCAAATGCCATGGAGAGAGATGAAGACGAGAAGAGATATGGTGAAATGGAAAGAGATGAAACCAGGAAGAAAATGCAGGTTGAGATATTAATAAAATGAAAAACCCATGAAAGAATAGTGGCTTCAAGCCATGCGCGACAATCTCCTCGAGACGGCCGTTTTACCAGGGACCATAGCCTTGATAGCACGGCGAACCAGCGCCACAGTGTTATTGCTCTCATCCTTCAGCATAGGAGAGTCCGAAGGACCACTGCTAATAGTCATAACCCCGAGTTCATCAACGGACACAGTCCGCCTCTGATCCTCACTGGATACCGGTGGTGGCATGGGTCGACGTGCAGTGTAAAACGCACGATGGCTACCATACTTGGGATTGTTCGAAACTCCAAGACTCGCAGAGTTGGAGATGGGGCCAACGTTATCAGACTGGTATCCCTTGCCTAGGCGCTTCACGCCGGAGGTGGCCATAAGGAAGCGATCATATACGCCTTCAAGACGTCGTTGGCTAGGGGTATCGGGAGGAAGTGGTGCGTCCGGGTTGAGTTTGCGCGCTGGGTATGGTTCAACATGGCATGGAGACGACGTCAAGTCGTCAAAGGAAGCGGTGCGAGTGATAATGATGCTTTGAGAATCATCTAGCCGCTCACAAGACATGAGCGGGGATGCAATAAATAGACTTCTATCCAATACTTGAGATAGACGGGGTGATGCTAGTGGTGTTTGTAGTGTTGCTAATACAAAAGTCAGTTCGGTGATCGATTATAGAATTATCAGAGGACACTTACGTTTGTTTAGTTCTGCTTCTATCAATGAAAGACGTGCAATACGTTGTTGGAACAGGTTCCCATGAGACCTGCGACGTTTAGAAGGAGAAGGAGTAGCTTCCGGTGATCCAGTAGACACAGTTGCCCTCCGCTGGCGTGAAGGAGTATGAATTTCCGGCACAAGCAGCTGGCTGCGTCCTTCAGACGGTCCCTCCTCATCCGTCAAGTTGTTGACAGTTGAAGTATTATTCGCGTTTGCATACATCGAAGTCGTGTTGGACATCATACTTTGATCAGCACCGATGGATTGGACATTCTCCTCTGTGAAGATTTGGCTGGCAGCGAGAATCTTGCGTGGAAGGCGCGAGGAGCGGTTGGAATTCTTCTGGGAGGTGTTACGAGACAGAGGTGGTATAGGTAGGGAAGGAAGGGGTACATCTCGAGCAACAGACGATGAGGCGAAGTTCTGTTTGGCGTCTTCAACGACCTCTGTTTTAATTATTAACGCAAATTCAACTCCTGCCAACAAAACAGCTCACTGTCGACATTACGCATCCAGATGGTCAACCGATCAGAATGGGCATCTGCAGCTATCTGGTCCCTCTGCGCAGCGTTCTTCACAACAGGAAGAGAAGCGTTGACTGAATATGAATAGATAAGCAAGAGTTTAGATAAAGAGAGGAAGAGTGAGTCTACCTTCACGGAACATAGGTTCATCCTGCCAAGGATCCTTCGGGCTCGAAGTGGCTGGAGAGGCAGCTTCATTGCGAATGTCGATCGAAAGGCTTCGTACAGATCTCGCGGTGACCTGGCTGTACATCTGCATCGTGCGATCTACAAAGCCATCAGTACATTGTCCACAGTCCGTGAAAGAAAAACGCACCAATCGACTTCTTGATACTATGCTTGAATATATTCCGACTTGAATCTTTGGTAGTCCTAGGCGTATCAGAAGGAATAGCCCTTAGAACAGCTGCAGGGATAGACATCCTCGTAAGTCAAGTCTGAAAACAACAAGAAGATTTTGAACTAACCTTTGGTCAACGGCGACGTAAGTTGCGGCAGCGGAAGAACTGGGGACGTGGATCCCGTGCGCATATACGCATTAACATTCTCCTTGTCCCATTCAAGATCCTGAACAGAAGAACGATGCGCATTCCGCCTCTTCTTCTTCTCCTGGATTGCCTCTTTCTCCTGCCTCTCCTCTCGCTCTTGGTCTTCTTGTTCGTGTTCTTGTTCCGTTTCTTGCTCTCCCTCATCCCCCCTCTCAATCTGTTCATCCCTATCCCTTTCGAGCTCCTCTAACCTCTCCATTTCCCTCAATCTCTGCTTCTCCCTCTCCCATTCACGCACGCGGTCTTTAACGTTCGTTGAGTCCTTGCCCTTCCCACTCGGGGTATTGGTGTTACGGGTGTCACCGAAGACCCTGCTATTTCTGTGTTTGTTCTTGGCAACATCGTCCACGGAGGGCTTCCCAGCAAGCCGTTGTTGCTTAGGCAAGTTCTCTCGTCCTGACACGGCACCGAGTGGCTGGCGACCACCACGAGACTTGGTAGAGCTGGCGAGAGCGTTGAAGGATGCAATGTTCTCCTTTGCTGATGCAGATGTTAATGGTGAAGTGGGTGGAGAAGCTTTGATGGGCGAGAGATCCATGATTGGCGGGGCTGGGACGCGTTTCCTTGGTTGAACTGAAGGCAAGTATTAGCTATTTACTCTAAAGGATGCGTGTATCAACTTACTCTTCGAAGTAGCAACCTTGGTCTGCGATCTTGACTTTGAAAGCGCAGGACGAGGTATCGAACTTGAGCTGGCATCTCTGAGCACATCGAGCCCTGGAGGAGTAGCCAAATTTTCCTTTCCTTTGCGTGAGGTAGGAGTCATATTGAGCAGCTTTGCCATGTCCTTCTCAAATACGACAGATGAAGTGTAGCTTGTAGAACGCCCTACAAGTTATGATCAGTAATATGATTGTTAGGATGCTACAACTGGACTCACTGTGTGCGGCCAAAGCATCCTTACGAGGACCCCAGTACGCATCAGCCATTGCCTGCGTAGCGGTGCATCGAAGATCGGCATTAGGCGCAATCATGCGATGTAGTAGCCTCTCCATGCCTGATGACATCGTCCAAGTGCCTACCCACTTTCCTCGGAGCTATTAATCCCAATCGCATCAATATTACCCTACAGTGTGTTAATGTTATACATACAGTACGCTCCCAATACTTCTCCAGGTCCTCCTTAGTATTAAACTGCTCACCATCCGAGTTCTCGAATGGTGTCCGTCCAGTGAGGATCTCGAAGAATGTCACGCCGAGTGACCAGACGTCGGATTTGCGCGTGTCGTGGGGCAGTCCACGGGCACGTTCAGGTGAAAGGTACTATATAATATGGTTAGCAATGAATGTTAAGCGTGTTGAGGGCTGGAATACCTCTGGGGTTCCGTATGATAGGTTACTGTGGAAAGCAGTATCAGAGTCGAGGTCGTATTTCTCTGCGAAGCCAAAGTCGACGAGAACGGGGATATTCTTGTTGGAGAGGAGGATGTTAGCGGGCCTACAAGAAACTTCGATGAGTGACTATCCAAAAGGACAATTCAAGAAACTACTTACTTGATGTCGTTATGCACAACACCGCGTTTATGTAGGAACTCAACGCCAGAAAGCAAAAATCGGAACCATTCGCGGGCCTTCAATTCTTCCACTTCCACTGGTACGAGCGTCGGGAGATAAGTCCTGTTGATATCGGATTGTTAGCATCAACAGTCACATTCCCGGGATTCCTTTACTAGACGCCGAGAGATAAACGAGCCACTCGACGGCACAAACGCAGAGTTTCACGCGTCGACACCGTTTTTCCATCGCCAGTACGTACGGTAGAGTGAGATAAAGCAACATACATGGTGATCAACGCGTAAGAGGGCGTGATAATGAAGGAATGAAAGGGGATGATGGACGGATGGGGGTCGGATTTGAATGTCCTAACGATCTTCATTTCGTTCCATCTAAGTCCGTGTAAACACGTCAGTAAACCCTCCACAGTCAGATATAAATGAACCGCCCACAGTGATTTCACCCTTGCTGCTGTCGTTGTCGTCTTCGACCGATGCACGAGCTTCACTGCGAGCTTCGTTTCTGGGACGAGCCCGTCAGCGGGCACACTTGAGTCGGGCTTGGGTTTGCATAGCCAAACGCTGCCCCAATTTCCAAACCCAATCTGCATTATGATTAGAACTCGGTCAATTTATACTCTTTCCGACATTAGCAATAATGATTATTACTCGCCTCTTCGATGAATTGCAGACGATCTGAGAGGACCTGGTCGGAGAGGGAGAAAATGTCGCTGGCCTCCTGTGTTGGACTGGGTATGTTGGCGGCGTCCATGATGAAGAGGAGGAGGGGAGGGGGAGGGGAACCTAGAAGTACACAGAACAGAAGGAAACAAGGAACTCAGTGATGTGAACAAGCGAAATGCAATCTCGAACTGTGACAAAATAAGGTACAACAACGCGAGGACGGTGAGAAAGACGCGTCGCGTAGGGTTCACTTACGATCAGAACATGCGTAACACACGAGGCGCACACATCAGATTGAGAAGATTCTCTTCCGTATAATTTCCATATGTTGGATTCGTTGCGCATGGTGAGCGATGCATAATAATATTTGAAGGAGGTTCAAGATTATGTATAACTAGTAGAAAGGATCCTGTCACTAATCAACAGATACTGACGGAGCCATCAACGCCATTTACAAAATTGTTTATTTCTGGCTTCTCGTAAAGTTAACGAGACAGCACCCTTGTAGCCGTCTTCTGGTACGGATATAGAACAACAAAGGAGGGATAAGGTGCATCTTGCGCGCTATGAATTGATAGAATGGATGTAAGGGAGTGGTTTAACGTGATTGCATGGGAACTCGTAGGGCGTTTTATGTACTGTTGACAGAGTGAACTATGATTGAATGCAGTAATTATAAAAGATGTGGTGTGTACATACGCAATCTTGTATATTACAGTGTGCACAGTCAATAGTACATCGCGCCAAATGCCCTTTTGACTTATTGCATAATACTCCGATACCAAATTCACTTCCGCGTTAGAACCGCACCCTATGCTGGAAAGAGAAAAGGCGAAGGTCGCAGTAACAGCAATTACTAGCCCCTCAATTGGCCAATAGCAGCGCGTCGACGGAGGACGTTCCATCGTGTTCGACAGTCTCCTCGGCCTAATTTACAGAGATTCGGATCATGGGGAGCCGCGCCGAATACTGCACGAATTTAGGTCGGCATATGACGTCTTCCAACACTTTCGAATGATGACGCGTGTCTGGTCGGCGGGACCTCCACTCTGTCCTCCGTAGCCATTCTGCGCGTAGAAACCACAACGCTTGGCAGGCCTCTCAGTGTAGAAATATATGAATTAGAAAGAATAAATGTGGCAACGGTCTCCAGGCCAGAGCGGGACGAAAAGAGGAAGTTCGGGGAGAGGGACGCCATCAGACATCATCGTGACCAACGTGTGCCAGCTGGCGCCGGTCTTCTCCTTGAATATTCCCACGATCTCGCCCTAATAATTTGGTTCGTTGATGACACCACCAATTCTCTCAGACTGTTCCCCATCTATACCATATCCAACACCATGTCTCTCCCTCAGCCCGTCCCCCCCTCCTGGAAGGTATGAAAACAGTCTAGAAGGCATATACCATTACTTACAATGTCCTCTACAGGATCTTGGCAAGTCCTCCAGCGACCTGCTCACCAAGGACTACCACTACCAGGGAGCCTCCCTCGAGGTAAAGACTAACGCCCCCAACAATGTCGCCTTCAAGGTTGGCGGCACCCGCGACTCGAAGTCTGACCTCATCACCGGCGACGTCGAGGCCAAGTGGGCCGACAAGAAGCACGGTTTGACCTTCACCCAGACCTGGACCACCGCCAACATCCTCCGAAACCAGATCGAGCTCGACAACCAGATTGCCAAGGGCCTCAAGATCGATCTCGCCACCTCCCTTGCTCCTGAGAAGGGTACCAAGACCGCCGTCTTCAACTCTGCCTTCAAGCAGTCCGGCTTCCACACCCGTGCTTCCCTCGACGTGTTCAAGGTGCGTCTGGTTTCTCCATCTTTTTTACGCGTAAAAATTGCTAATCGACGGCTTGTTTACAGGGACCTACCTTCACCGCTGATGCTGTTCTCGGCCGCGACGGTTTCCTCGTCGGTGCCGAGGCCGCCTACAACGTCACCGAGGGCAACATCACCCGCTACGCTGCTGCCGTCGGTTACAACGCCCCCGAATACTCCGTCACCCTCCACGGTCTCAACAACCTGAACACTTTCAGCGCCAGCTACTACCACCGCGTCAACCGTGATGTTGAGGCTGGTGCCAAGGCTGTCTACGACACCAAGTCCACCCATGGTGGCGTTGCTCTTGAGGTCGGCACCAAGACGTGAGCAGAATGATTTCTGACATTTTTTCAGTTAACTAAATATTTTTGTGTGTAGCTACCTTGACCCCTCCGCCTTCATCAAGGCCAAGATCAACAACAAGGGTGTTATCGCTCTTGGTACGCGTCTTCGTTCCCCTATTTTTGTATCCAACTAACCTTTCTCGATAGGCTACACGCAGGGCCTCCGCCCCGGTGTCAAGGCCTCCTTCGGTCTCGCTCTTGACACGCAAAAATTGAACCAGGTTGACCCCGTCGGTGCCTCGCACAAGGTCGGCGTTAACTTCGTTTTCGAGTCATGAGTCGGCTGGTCGTATCGGTTGAGAGTTATAATACGTTCGATACGAAAATGATCACGTCTTAATTTTCTACTGAATTTATGATTTCTTTTTCATTTCGGTGAATATCGCAACTATGTTGTGAGATTCGTGTGAATTGAGTAAGAAGGCGAATAATTGTGACTCATGAGAAAGCTGTCGGATGTAACCAATAATTTGAACTTAGTATAGAGGTGGAGCTCCCAAAAAGCTGTTGAGGGGGCCGGCATAGCTGGGGGTGCGTATCAACGGGTCAGAAAGCTTGTCATCGCTTGCACTAGTATTTTTATTAGAGAGATCCTCTGAAGTTTTACTTCATTCTGGAGATCGCAAATATTGATGCTGTTAAAATGTTCAACCTGAAGGGGGTGTGCAAGATCTCGGGCCGACATGCGCGTGACATACGGCATCCAACCTTGCACTCTTCCACGACGATCACCACCTCTACCGCTACCCTCCTTCCTCCCTGCCATCCTTCATGGTAAACTCCTCCACCCAACGCTCAGCCTCACCCCCGCCCCTCAAACGCGCACGGCACTCCGACCAATCTTCCTCCTCCATGGATCCTGGTACCAACGGGCACTCATCTAGTTCCTCTGGCCTACCACCGCTCTCAATCTCCATCCTCGGCGTCGAGCCGCTCGACGAATTCATCAAAGAAATCGCAGACTTTATACATCATATGATTGTTACCCGCCCCGAGCATATACAGGGGAATATAGAGGTTGAGGCAAAGGTGGGCATTCTACGTGATCGTGCGGGGGGACATAGGTTGTCGTTGCCTGTTCTCGTGGAGACGAGTGCGTATTCTCTTTTCTTGCTTTGGGCTCTGTGGAAAAGTAGCTAACTGTGTATTCTGTGATGTAGTACTCGCGCCTGATGCGCTGGATATACGATTCGAAGCGAATATGTCCGTTGTACGTCCCTCCCTCACTTCTTCCCTTCCCCCTTCTAACAAAGCCTATAGAACCAACACAAACACTATAACCTCCTCCTCAATAACCTCAAAGCTACCTCCGCCCAGCCTACTCACCCCGCTAGCCCGCTCGCGTACAACCACCTCTACCTCGTTGACTCTTTCTATGCCACTGAGGGCGACCGCGAAAAAATCCGTGTAACGCGGGATGAAAAGACCGGTACAGTCATGGAGTGTATGCGCAAGGTGCGCCTGGGCGATTTGAATATCTACAGCCCGAAACGGAACGCGGATTGGAGGATAAGTGTGAATGTTGAAATTCCAGGTGCGTTTGGCTTGTAGGGCGTGGAGAGGTGGAGAAACTGATGAGGGAATGGTAGTTCAACATCCGCTTGGATCAACTACACATACACGAAGAAAAGATAGGATGAGCTATTCGCATGAGGAGTTTAATATCGATCTTACCCAGGTCACATCAACAACGTCGCGAGACGCTCCCGTACGTTCCTCTCCTCTCTTCCTTCTTTCCACCTCTCACCCGCCTATTCTTTATTCTTTAGCCACAAATTCTACATGAACTAGAACTCGAAATCGCACGGTCCGAACTCCTCCAAGCCACTGCGCTCAAACGGGGTGACCCCAACGCGTCAGAGCTCGATCGCAGTGCATTCGATGAGCTTATACGTGCGTTTGTGAATAACGCGCGGATATTGGTGAGGAATGCTAGTGAGGGTTGGCAGTAAGCCTGTATTATATAAGATTTAGTTTGCTTGGAAGCAAGAAAAAAAGATGCATTACATTACACCGTTTTTGTTATAGGGATGTAGCTGGATTATTTATGTGTAACAAGTTGAAATCCACGACAAGGAAGCAGAGATATACATATGATAGGTAGGTAGGATAGTAATGTGGAGTGTATAGGATTGGTATTGGATATCCTGAGTGCAACACGAGCCCAAGGGAGAATAAAGAAAATCATAGTGTAAGAAGGAATGAATGAATAAAAACCCAAAGCAAATTAAAGCCCGACTACCTCAACCAAATCACCATCCTCCAAATCTGCATCCCCAATCTCAGCATCATTCGCCATCTTTTCCCCATCCACACACAACCTCGGATCTTTCTCTGATACCTCTGCAACGCTCTTCCTTCCCCTCTTCGGTGGAGGCGGGGGCGATTTCGTACCTCCACCCCCAGCATTAGGATACTGTGCATCTAACCCGGCCTTCTTTAAGAACGCCTTGACGATGGCCCCGCACTTGGTCGCGGAACGCACGACGAGCGAGATGTCCTTGCTTCCTGTGAGGGCGGAGCGCAGGATGAGCTTGAATTTGTCGCCATCGGATTCGGACTCGGCTTCGGACTCGGCTGCGTCGTGCCCTTGAGACTGGGACTGGGGTTGGGAGGTACTGGGCTCGGGGGCGCCGTCATCTTCGTCAGAGGAGATATCGAATGTTGGTGTGTTTCTGTCGATAGGTTGGGTAGTGGTGGCTTGATGGGCGCGGATATACTCGTAGGTTGTTATGTCGCAGGCGACTGTAGACATGGAATTCATTTAACGATTAGCAAAGAGTGGGGAAAGCAGGACATACCAAGAGTTACTTCATCTCCCATCATAAGAGTCTCCGGTGTAACAGAGGCGAATATTCGTTTACCCTTATAACTCATGATCAGATTCTTAACGAGGATATTTGCATCTTCTGCGGTGGCTTCAAAGAGGTCACGGAAGTTATCGTCCTTCAAACGTCGGTATTAAGGCAAATTCACTTGTAACGACGAGTATATGCGTACCTTATTCATCTTAAACATCCACATTTCTTCTTTACCCCCCTCGTCTAGCGGATGAGGCTGCCATTTAACGGTCAAGATAACCTCATCGAGGTTCTCTGACTGGGCTTCCAGTGTAGTCAACTGCGGATGAGATGATATCGACTTGGCGATGCGCTCCAGTTCGGGGTTGAGAATGATAGTGTCTGTTGAGTCGTCTATATCGAAGTAAGTTGGCGAGGCAGCACGAGGACCAGTGTCAAGCGCTTGACTGGACGTAAGGCGTTAACAACTGCTGTTGAATTTGATAGCAAGAGACTGACCGAACGACGTTCCGGGCATTCTGAATCGTGTGTAGAGGGACAGCGGGTGGTGGTGTTATTGAGCGTGAGCGGCTGCGTGCGTGTTTCTTGCGCTTGGCACTTGGTCCGGGGGTGCTACCAATGATTTCGATGTCGCTGTCAGAGTCGCTTGAGGGGTCTTTCGAGAGTAGCCTATGAGATGAGCTGTCAGTCGGTTTTGCTATAGCTTGACGTTAAGGTGCACACCCACCGAGCAAATTTCTTGTCTTTCTGCCACTTGGGTACATCGTTTTCATGTTTCGTCTTCTTGTGCTTGCGAGAACGTGGTGACGACTGCTCGTCTGTGTCACTGTCTGAGTTTACTGCTCTAGGGGTTTCTGCACGTTCCAAATAGCTTCATTAGCAAATTTGAATATGCATAACACACCCATAATGTACCTTTATTGATCTCCTCCAATTGCTGCCATGTCGTAAACGTCCGCTTCTTGTTCCGCATAAAGTGTTCATCCTCATCCCTAATCTGCTGGGTCTTGGGGCTCGATGAAGCAAGTGCCGAGGACGACGCGCCCGGTGTTGTAGATGATCCCGAGTCCACCTGAGCACAGGACTTTTGTTTAGGTTTTGGCTTCGGCCTTGGACGCGGTCGGTTCGAATCAGCCATTTCCAGATGGTTATAAGCAAGAAATTAGGCGTGGGAATATTTCCCTTTGCGTGAAGTCAATCACCGAATCACGTGCGCGTTTAGTACGAATATGGCTTCGACTCCTCCCCTCATCTTCAAGAGAACGAAATCAAAACCTGCTCAGCGTACGAGGCAGCCGTCGCCCGGGGATGACACTGGTACGACGCAGGGGGAGAACGCGGATGACTCGCCAAGTACGTTAGCGACGAAGCTGAAGAATAAGGTCAAGAGGGCAAAGCCAAAGTCGAGATTGAGCTTTGGCGGAGACGATGAGGTTTGCGTTTTTATTGTTGAGAAGGGCTTTTACTAATGGTTATATGTAGGAAGGGGGCGGGGAGGTCTTTCAGGTTAAGAAATCGAATCTTAGCAGGAAATTGGCGTTAGGGACGCATCCCGCGTGAGTGACATTAGCATGGTTTCAGCAGAGTCATTCTGATAGTTCGATGCAGGAGTGTCTCTCTCAATCTTGAGCAGGCTACAATATCTCCAGCTCGTGGGCCTACTTATGATCAAGCGTATCTCAACCAGTTGAAGGCTAGCACTCCTACCTCACGGCCTCCACGGCCAGCCGGCGGTCCCTACGATGCTGATATGTCCATGGATGTATCTGTGGACATGGGAGATGTTACGATGACCCTACCGGAAGATACAGAAGAATCTAGTACATACATTCCCTCGGAATCATCAATTCAAGTTGCGAAAGAGAAACGCGACCGTCTTCGCAAAACGCAGGCTTCTGGAGAAGAGGATTTCATCTCACTTTCTGTGGCCAAACGGAGCGATGTATCACAGGGACCTCATCCTAATAGCCGTTTGGTTAGGGAAGAAGATGAGCTTGGGGAGGGTGATGATGGTACGTGTTTGTGTACTCTTATATGCGCTGCTTTTAACAGTTGTCCTTCAGAATTTGCGGAATATACGAGTGCACAGGAACGAATAGCGCTAGGGAAAAAATCTCGAAAGATAGAAGCTAGTAAACGACGGGATAACATGAAAGAGTTGATTGCGGATGCAGAAGAAGAAGACGAAGAAACAATGGAATGGGAACAGGAACAACTTCGTAGAGGCGGCCACCGAACACCAGAACCAACATCCGCGCAGAAAGTGAAACAGGTGTATAAGCCTGCGCCCAGTATGTTTCATCTCATCGTATTTACCATTCATCTCTGACATTCTGACAACAGTTCCTCCGGCAACACCCGTTCCAACACTCGCACCTGCCATTTCTCGACTCACTCAACAGCTTACCCAACTTACGACATCACATGCCAGCAATACTGCTGCTCTACATTCACTTTCTCAAGAACGTGCAGAAGTTGATGATAGGGAGAAAGAGATGCGGGACATGGTTGAGCGAGCTGAAGCGAAGAGAGCATGGTTTGACAGCTTCAAGGAATGGGTGGAAGGCGTTGCTGGATTCTTGGACGAAAAGGTAATTAAAACAGCACTCATCCTTGAGTCACTGCTAACTATATCGATAATAGTACCCACTGCTAGAAAAGCTCGAGGAAGAGCATATATCCCTCCTTCAAGAACGTTTCGATCTGATATCCCAACGACGACATTTAGATGATGAAGATGACCTCTCCACTTTCCTCGGTCCCCTTCCTATCCCCACTGCAACAAAAGAAGAACAAGAAGAAATCGATGAGCTCGGCCGAGTCATTCCCAAACCCAACCCCGCTACTGAACGACGCGAACGACGAGTCGCACGTCTAGCTCGCCGGCAAAATCGTCTTCAACAAAGAACTAAAGCTGAAGATGAGGAAGGATATTCTACGGATTCATCACTGCCCCCTTCAGACGCATCTGCTTACTCCACTGCTATCAAGACCCTCAAAACGAAGAGTAAGGAGGTCCTTGCTGATGTCCGTGCAGAGGAATTCCGAGATCCCGGGAAAGGTAGGTGGAGTGCATGGAGAGAGAAGTATGCGGACAGCTACGTTGGTGCATGGGGTGGTTTGGGTGTGGTGAGCGTTTGGGAATTCTGGGTGAGGCTGGAAGTTGTTGGATGGGATTCTGTGGAGGTTTGTCCTTTTTCTTGGCGTCGAAGGGCCGCACCAACCGTTTCCCATAGGATCCTCGAAGTCTCGACAGCTTCAAGTGGTACAAAGGCTTATATGAATATTCTCGACCTGGTGACTCCAGTATAGACGCAGAAGAACGGGAGCTAGGGCCGGATGGTGACCTGGTAGCTTCTATGATCTCAACAGCTGTTATTCCACGAATATGCAAAGTTGTGGAAGGCGGTGCTTTCGATGCGTACTCGGACAAACATGTGCGTAGAATGATCGATCTGGTAGAAGAAGTGGAAGCCAGCGTCGAGTCTGGGAATGCAAAATTCCAGGTACGTTTGTTTTATACGGATCTATGTCATTCACAAATGTGGCTGACCTTATTCGCAGATGCTCTTGAAATCTGTCGCCAGTGTCTTCCAAAAAGCTATTGCAGATACCGAAACTCTTCTAACGCAATACCGCGCTGCTCAGCAAGGTATACCAGGTTTTAATCCAGAAGCTATTCCTGCACGAAGACGATTCCTTGCTCGACGTGTCAAGTTACTGAAGAATCTACTAAGATGGAGGAAGTATGCCGGCGAACGAGGTGGTATCGGCCTTCTTATCGGACGACTGGTGGAGGGATGTATGTTGGACGTCGCAGATAGAGGTTGGGATGTTGGTGGAGAGGAGGTAGTTAGGACGGTATGTTGCATTTGGTTTAATCTAGATGGTATACTGATATTGTGATGTAGGTTGCCGCATTGCTGCCGAACGAGCTAGTACCATACGATGTGAAGCGACGCCTTGGAACGAGGTAGATTCAGCCATTTGTATTTTTATTCATTGGACCTCTGCCAGCATGGCCATCAAAAATGCTTTGTATCAGTTGCTTGAAAAAATGTAAATGAACCTTCAATTCGTGAGTTCCTTCCATCTTGCTTTACATCGACGTTTTCGTTTCGAAGTCGAGCGCATTTGTTTCGAATCTGTTGAACAGTGCCGAAGGCAACATCCCCGAAGATGATGATACAAGTGAATTCATTTCACATCTCCACGTATTGTTATCTCTTCTTGCCTTCGGGAAATCAATTTTGAAGCTTCTATGACCCGTGCAGTACATAAACACTTGATTATGATTTCTAGAGCTGCATGAGGCTCGTTCCGCTGTCAGATATTTTCATTTGATATCCCAAACACTTTACATGGCATGTTCTGAAGAATCCGAATATAATTGACTTTACTGCATCTTGATTTACTATAGCTCGCATCTCCGAGCGAGAAAAAGACCAATTGAAATTAAGAGGGAAAGTAGAAAGAATAAGTGGAGCTGACTAACTCCAATGCCAAACTTGATTCACGTGCCGTATGCTAAGAAGAATACGAAAGTGAGAAGAGCCAATGAATATTGTAGTGAGTATGCACTGAATCAAGCAGAACAAAATGCATATTCGTTCCAAGATAGAGTTCCGTAATGCTAACTTGATCTCTCGACGTTGTGTTCAGGAATAAGTGGCAGTGGTGAAACCTCCCTTGAGTCCAAATGGGAGTGGTATGCAAATCATATGCCAATGCTTTATATGTATATTAATTGGGTTGTATCTTAGAAATTATGTGACAAATCCCGATGTTCCAAAGCCTAAAGGACGAGGAGAGACGAGACAACTCGGAGACCACACGCGGCATCAGCAGCGCATTGTTTATGACATCATTTGTACTTATTTGCCAACGGCCTCTGCCTATGTAGAGCTTTGCGTCCGGGAATCGTCTCCGAACTTCCGTGCTGTCTTAACTTCGAATTTTCCTGAGCTCGTACCTCATAATTTACTAACCCATCATTGATCAAGAACCAAGTTCTCACATGCGTATTCTCAAGCTGTTCATAAGAGTTATCAGCTGATTCTGGAAAGAAGCCAGCCAAAATGATGACGGGAAGACCATCCTACATATGGACATCACTCGCCGCTCCGCACGCTGTGACCTGTCTCCACAAGAAAGCTCTATGACGCTTCCACAAGTCGGACCAGCGTCCACACCGTCTTTCTGCGTCCTGAAGGAGTTGCATAAAAGTGATGGTGTGCCGAGTCCATACCATGAGGGCATGCGTCTATTTTCAGCATGTGGATCCGTTGGCTTAGTATGAGGTCCTTTATAGCTCAAAGCATTCGAGGTCCTCGGCTCCACTAAACTTTACGATCCTCTCTATCGTCCGCCTCAACGTATTTCTTGAACTTTCATTATCTATACCTCTGGATTGTCTGCTAATTATACCTCCAAACGAAGCACGAGTTACTTTAAATAAGCTCAGGTATAATAAGGCATGTGTGTGTTCTATCTTAAAGAACCACTTTCTCCATCTGCTAATGCTCATGTGTCCAGAACTACGGCCATCCGACATCCTGTGTAAATTTTCAGCTTCAACGTTCAATCTGGAACATTTGATTACTACTCAATTACCAAACCCTTGATTCAAAACCGAGCAATCTACGAACCTCTCTTACTCTCTAAGCCCTCATCTTTCTCCCTAACTCTGATGTCGCGCCCGGGTTCAAGCGATAGTACTGCTTGGGACTCTCCACGTCGATCTTCGGCACAAAAAATGGAGGCCCACGTAGAACACTTTGAAGATCACGTCAGCTACGACAATACTGAAGAAACTCTCTATCCTAATCGTTGGTCACGATATAGGCATGTTGTACATTTTGCTTCTAGAAGACACTATTAAACACATCTACAGAGAGATGATTCGAGAACCCTGTGCAGAATTTCTCGGAGTTGCAATACTAATCTTGTTCGGTAATGGTGTCGACTGTCAAGTCGTTTTATCCTCAAATCCTGGTGTTACCGCCTCTCCGAAAGGTGTACGTTTTGGAATTTATTAAATGACTTTCCGCTAACCCGTAGTGTTATTATAGGACTATCTCTCTCTTAATTTTGGCTGGGCGGTTGGAACAGCCATGGGTGTTTGGGTATCGGGCGGCATTTCAGGTGGTCATATCAATCCTGCGGTATTTTCAACTCTTGTATAATATTGACCATAGTTTAATCCGGGCGCCTGATAGGTTACTCTCGCACTGGCTACCTACCGCGGTTTCCCTTGGCGTAAAGTTCCCGTGCGTTGCACATTCCATCAATATCTACATTTGGACCTAACTCACTGCCGATTCAAGGGATACATATTCGCGCAACTATTAGGCGGTATAGTCGGAGCTGCGCTTATATATGCCAATTATTTTCATGCGTTAGACATCTTCGAAGGGGGACCGGGGGTCCGCACCCTCAAAACCGCTAACTTGTTTTCTACTTACGCAGTAAGCACCATTGAACTTATCCAGTGTTTCGTCGACTAAATTAAGCATAGCTGGATTACATGACGAACGTCTCATGTTTCTTCTCCGAATTCCTCGCAGCTGCTATTCTTATGGTGGTCGTACTCGCTATGAACGATAAAAAGAATTGTCCGCCACCAGCCGGACTCGCCCCGCTCATTCTCTTCATACTTATTCTTGGTATCGGTGCATCTCTCGGAATGGAGACAGGTACGAACGCGAAATTAACATCTCTACAAGTTATTAATGGTTTATGTTTCCAGGATATGCCATAAATCCAGCGCGTGACTTAGGCCCGAGGATGTTGACTGCTATGGTCGGCTACGGAAAAGAGGTTTTTACCTTTCGAAAGTTCGCAATATCCGTCTAATTAGCGATGTCCACTAATCTCTTATTTATGGAACAGTCATTATTGGCTTTGGTGCCCTATATTGGGTCCTATTCTTGGAACACAGGCTGGCACGATATTCTATGACGCATTTTTATTTACAGGCGAAGAAAGTATATTTAACAAACCGTACGTCCCCCTTGTTGTACTTTTGATCGCCAATTTTAATTTACCGTATAAAATAGTAACGCGCGTGCACGCCAACAACACATTCATGCTCATGCCCAAGAGCGAAAACCTGCTCCTGGAGGACCAGGTGCAGACGAGGCCGTATAATCTGGCAGTATTTTATTTAGTCTTTGTTCGAGTCGAAGTAAGAAATGAACTGTACCACCAAACTGTAGCTTTGTACACTATTCCTGCGCCGTTGTTATTAGATGGTCTTCAAGCAGATGAATCGGCGTTGAGTATAAGACATTTGGTCATGTTTGACGGAGGCTTCCATACAAAGTTGTCTGACCATAGCCTATAGACTCTTATTAGTCGATACTAGACACTCCAACGCGAGCATAAAACAAAATTGATGCATCTTGGCTGGAGTTAGTTACCAGTACATACCTTCAATAATTTTCGCAAAATTTTCGATGAATTAGATAAACCATCAGCCAGAACCACATTACCCGTAGAAGAATTGAACAATGTAGAACAAGTATTTAGTTGCTCAATAAGTTGCGTAACTCAAGACGACCATAATCTTCCCTCACTTCTCTTGGATCTTTGTCAAGTCGGCCTGGGTTCGTGTTCTTAGACTCAAGTACCACTTTAGGCCAGGCCACTTCCTTTGAACAAGCCAAATAACAGTACGCATTGGCTGAAATCGGTTGACCCACTGGTCGCTCATTATCTTGTGTTTTTCTGCACCCTAGCCAATTTGGACCCTAGCATCTGACTGGCTCAGGAAAATAGTTTTACCGAGAGCAATTTGTTGACCTCCTTGCGCAAATCGACATGACAATGCCAAAGCAAGGTTGTTGAGCGAGAAGTAGCGATGGGGGTGGAGTGCTGATGAGTCTTGTACAACCGGTACCGTAAATTGGATTTATTACGCCCTCGCTGATACAAAGACTATTAGTAAGTAGGCTGTGCTATCGTTTCTAGACGTCAATAGGACAACTATGGCTATTATTTTTTTAAACAATCTGGACATCCGGACATTCGAACCCAGACTTTCAGACTCCCGGACTCTCAGACTTTCTAGGATCAAGTTTGAGAGGTCATCCTCGATTCATTCATCCGAATTTTTGGTCCAAGCTGGAAACTATGTACAAGATCTATGGTCTATAGAGTCACTTTATATCCTCGGGTTGACGATCATCATGCAATTTACATCCGAGTCCCAATTGAGCCTTAATGTGAATAGCGCGTTAGATTTTCCCTTGCTACATACAGTACAGTAGAAAATATTGTGAGGGTAGAGGCGAGGGAATTGTTCAAAGGAAAGACTACCTAATGATATACACGAAAAAATACAAAAGGATAAACACATCCACGAGCCGGCTCGTGGCATGTCTTATGTCTTTCATGCTAGTAACTAAGCCCCATAGTCCCACTGTTGCCAACTCTAGGGGGGAAGGGGAGAATAACCACCACCAACACGAGGTCTATGAGATGGTATGTAGATGGACGAGACCCTGTTCTACTCATCTAGACATACGCCAGTGAAGAAGTTCCGAAGTGTGGTCTACCACCTCCCCACCAACCTCCCACCAGCACCCACAATACCCGTTACACTAACACCCATGAGTAACCACACACCGATATTCCACACGATTCGCTTCCTCGACTGTTTCTTCTGCAGCGCGCGTTCTTTCCTCTGCAGAAGTTCGTCATGCAGCGAGCGAGGGCTGAGTGTGGGTGTGTTCACCGCCGAGTGGGAGTTGGACGGGGTATGTCCGAGGCTGGGTGTTCCAGGAATGGTAGGGATAACAATGGCGATAGGACGTTTGAAGAAGTGGGTTGAAATATGGATGAGGGCTTATCATAGTAGAGAGAGGGTTAGTAAAGAGAAGATGGGAGGGAAGGGGAAGGAAACGGACCTGGGAGGAAATACGTGCTCGTGAGGGTGAGCACGAGGAGGATATCACTCATCACAGAGGAAACTTGTGCTGGTACAAGGGCGACCAACACGACGAGCAAGAACGTCAGACTCTTCGAAACCGAGAACCTTGCAGTTCGCCTTATCCGTTCCGGAATAGGCAGAGCAGGCGTCGTAACCAAGATTGCCGGTATCCCAAGTAAAAGCGTAGCAGCACTCAACGAGCCCAGGGCGATCCTCGTCCATAGCAGGGGCGTGTCCTGTAGTGGGTGGTCCTGAACGAGAGAATGGGATGACTATTCAGAATCCAAACACACACACAGATACGCTGTTAACGCCGCGGAGAACGCAGTATAAAAGGGGATGCTTACCGTTTCTGAACGGTTGGGAAAGGCGGCGAAGAGGACGGAGGGGAGCATGAGGAGGGTTGCGGTAAGGATGGAGAGGAGGGAGAGGAGCCGGAAGGAGCGGGAGCGTGGGGTTTTGGTGGTTGTGATGGGATGGGTTGTACCTTTTAGGGAGGCATAGAGCGGGAGTGTGGAGGATGAGGTGAACGAGAAGGCAGTGGTTGCTGTTCGTGCGGAAGGAGGTTATATGGCAGTTAGTAAATAATGCGGATAGCGGGAGAGAAGGAAGAAAGGAAAGAGACGCACTGATGCCTTGCCAGAAGGTACCCAGACTCAACCAGCCTGAATGGACCTCGAGAGCACCGCGAGAGTGGGCGAAGGAGAGGCAGCCTAGCCAGGCAAGGTAAGTGATGAGGGAGAGCCAAGTTGCGTATACCACCCGTTTGGAGGCGAGGGATTTGGAGGAAGAGAAGAGAAGGACGAGGAAGGAAAGTACGAGAGTCAGGGCAGGGGCAGAGAAGGGGGAGAATAGGCTGTCAGGGAGGAGGGGTAGGAGTGTTTGGGTGGATTCTACGAGATTCTTAGTTGGGAAGACAGTGAAGGAGGAGGGTACTCACCACGCAGATAAGTTGTTGCCAGTAGAACGCTGATACTTCCGGTACCTGCACGGACCAGCGTTCTCAACAACTCCCTCTGTCGCTCTTTCCCTCTCCGCCTAGCAAATGTATCACACACCATTTCCTCCATATCTGCTTTCCGTATGTACCTCGCGAGCATGTACCATATCTGCCTTGCCAGCGCTGCTAGAATTGCAAATACCAGCAACTCCGACAGCCCGTATTTGAGTGGTGATTCTGTATAAGGCAGAAACAGAGCACCAAGCTTCAGAAATGGCGTAAGGAGGTATAAGAACACGAGCGTCGGGGACAGTGGGGGTATGGAAGCCTTGCGGATCTCGAACTGAGGGCTGAAGGAATCGTCGCTGTCCGCATCGTCGTCGGAGAAGTCGAACCGGATGTTCCCGTCGTCATCGTCGTGTGGATCATGTACGAGGATCAGGGCAGCGGAAGAGTCGAGAGCGGAGTCTGCAACGGGGGAATCCTCGGGTGCGCTATCGTAGTCTGCGCTAGTGGCCGAACTAGTTGTTGCGATAGAGAGGTGCCGGCGATGGCTGCTAGTGCTGTTGCGCTCGCCGGGCATGATGAGGGAGGGGGGTCTGCGGGAGCTGGCAGCAACGGACCAGGGCGTGCGTGAGTCGGCCATTAGAAGGTATTATAAGAAGATAATAAAGCGATTATAATAGCCAGCACGCAAACACGAATCCTGAGCCTGTTGGATGGGGGCTACAAGCAGGCTTTCGATTGGGCTTGGGGCCCGCGTCTAAATTTGTCCATCAAAACCCTCCACCCCCTTTTTCTTTCTTTTTTTCCTCCATCCTTCTAACTCCGGCCTGTAGAGCCTATCTCCCATAGAGAAAATCCTTTCATCTTTTTGCTGCTGTTCTTCACTGTTATTAAGTTACAGCTAACACACGCTCTCAGCCCATTCAAAATCCTCCAAAATCCCAACTTCAAGAAACCTCGGCATTGTTCTATCTTTGGGCGGCTTCATCTATTGTTGCGTGTCAACGTCTGCCACTGCCTTCGTGCCTTCCCCAGTTGTCCCCGCATGTCCAGCCTTTCATCCAGCACGCTCTCCGGTGCCTGCTGACCCGCGCAGTAATTTACCTTCAGACCATGGACTAGAATAGCCTCCTGGGAGAAGTAGACGCGGCTTTACACGTTTATTCGCGGAGTCGACGTCCAGCCCCAGCCGGCCAAGACGGCGCGAAGCTAGAACGGCTGGAATGGGCAATCTCTTAATTGAAGGATCTGCGATGGGAGCAAGGTAGACCAAGTTAGACGCTGCCGCTTTTTACTGTGGTAGATTCACCGGAAGAATTGCCGAACGCTTCTACTACTCCGCGGCGTGTGCGAAGCTGCGTGCGGCATCTCCATCACAAGAGTGGCTCTATTTTTGACCGCCCATCCTCAAGCTCAAGCCTTATCTCAACTCACTGCACTCTGCACACGCACGGTGTAGAGAAGAATAATTTAGCTATACACTATGGAATAACGGACACCGTCCAAGGCATGTTACTCTTACACACAGAAAGGTGACTCTAATTTGCTCAACCTTAATTCGACAATGCATTTTACACGTGTCATATTCACATCCATGAGGATGAGAATCTTGACCATCCCCTCTATTCGTCTCCCTGAAAAACATTTGATTAGTGTTTTATCATGGCGGGTTGTTTAAAAAGAATAAAATAAAGCTGTTTAACCAACCATGAATGGACCCCAAAACCGCAAGCTCAAATTTGGAGAGACTCTTTCCAGCATCTCAGCGCTGTAAGGTTTTTTTATAGCTGATCTATAATCGTCCTATAGCTTAGCGCTCCCGCACAGAGCATTAGCATCGGAGCGTCTATATTTACAAACACCTAGATCTGTATCAACTGGTTCAACTTATATGCTGCGGAAATGCTCATGGCAGTTTCTTGACCAACAAACCTGCCTCAAAAAGATCTCCTTCGTGGTCATGGACTCTAACAAAACGCCTCAACATGATGCTCTTGGTTACGCTGCTGCAGTAAATCAGCAGCAAGATAGGTCTCGCAGAAAGAAGCAAATGCTTATTGGACTCGTGTGCACCGCTATAGCTCTCCTCGCCGTCGCTTGGCATTATGGCGTCACCGTCACCTTCTCCATGTCCATATCGACCCCTAAACATCACCAATCCTTCAACTCAAATACAAAGCTAACCTGTCGATTCCCGCTACCAAACCTTCTCACCCACTCTCCACCTTTGTATCACGAAGAACTCAAGAAAGCCTCTAAACGTTTGGACAAGTACCTCTCTAAGCGAGTCTTGGATGATGATATCGATAGTATTGCTATAGCAGTAGTTACTCCTGCTGGGACCGTTTTTGAGCGCGGATATGGGGTGCTGAGGCCTAACGAAACTACTGCACAAAGAAGAGGAACGATCGACGCAAACTCGATCTATAGGATTGCAAGTGTCACGAAGATGTTTACAGTGTTAGAGACGTTGATATTGAGGGAGCGTGGTATTCTCAACTGGTACATAGAGGTCTTTAACCATAATATTATGGGAAAAAAGGTGCTGATTACGATGGGTGTAGGGATGATCCCGTCGAAAAATTCATGCCAGAACTATCTTATCCCTCATATGGGTGGTCTGACTACATGTCTGGTAATAAATTGACAAGCTATACAGACGAAATGCCCCCAATTACCCTCCGCCAACTCGCTAGCCACATGGCAGGTTCGCATTACCACTTCTCATATACATCGATGATGAGTATCTAACCTTTCACTTAGGCATCGGAAGAGACTACCCACCCAAATATCACATCAACTGGCCCAATACCGACTCCCCTCCTTGGGACTCACCTCTATCCCTCCCGGTATCGTCTGAAAGCTTACTATCCGCCATTGCTAAATACCCATTGGTAAATTCTCCCTATGGATATCCCGTTTATTCGAATGCGGGATTCGATTTGCTTGGCTTGGCTAATGTCGCTGCGAACCTGAACGCTAGTGAATCACGCGATAAGGAACCACAAAGCCATAAGGAGTTGGTGAAGAGGGATATCTTTGATCCTTTGGGTCTGAATAGCAGTTTTTATCGGATGCCCGCTGACTCTTCTTTGAGAGGTCGTATTGCGATTCCTTCAAGAGGACATGGATTCACTGTGAGTATTGTGTAATAAGGCCTGTTGGAATCGCACCAATTGATGTTTCGCCAGGACATCTTGTACACCGATGCCAGTGATCCAGCTGGAGGCCAATACAGCTCGCTAGCAGATCTAATAACCGTCATGAAGACGTTCTTATCCCCAACTGCGAAAAGTGGTGTCGTTTCTGAACATGTCATGCGAGAATGGCTCCGGCCGATACATGAATGGACCGGATCTGGATCGAAAGAGCAAGTCGGTGCCCCTTGGGAGATCACGAAGTTGCCGGATAATACCCCCGTTTACAATAAAGGTGCAACTCTCCCTACTGTCTTTTGCCATTTATTTAGAAATCGTTTAAATAGGTGGGGATATCGACGGCTATGTATCACTCTTTTCTCTAAACCCACAATATGGATATGGCCTCGTTCTGCTCGCTACAGGGAACACTACTGTTGGAATCGCGAATAAAGCATTTAACTCCTTCCAACCTGCATTTGAAACTATTTTACAAGAGCAAGTCCGACGGGCTTATGTTGGTGAATGGGTCGACTATGATAATACCGCTGTTGTATCGATCATCGAGGGTGCACTCTACCTGGAGAAGCTCGTTGTTCGTGGCGTTGACGTTCTTTCTTTGGTACAAGGCATAAAACCCGACGACCCCAAAACCAAAACAGTACCCGTGGCTCTATGGAGCCTCAACAGACGCGGAGAATTTAGGTATCTCGTCCTTTCTCTCCAAATGCAAACTTCCAATAGCTCACTCTATTCAATTCAGGCTTGCGTTTGGACCTCCAGGCTACCCCGATCTTGAAGGTTGTTTGAGATACTGGGCTGCCATCGATCGCTCCTACGGAAAAGGAGCTCCTATCGACGTTATATATTGGGAAGGTGATGAACTTGTTTATCCGTCTGCTGGAGTACGCTTTAGACGGGGTTGAAAACGGCAATATTGAGATATCCAGATTTAGAAGTAATGCTATATACATTGGATAATGCGGCACTTGTTCGAGTACTTGCACTCGTAATTCATTTTATTTTTCAGGCAATTACCAATCTTTGGTCGTCATTGGTCGTTACCATTACTAAGTAATACCATTTCGGCCGATTAGCTCCCGCACTTTCCCCTTGCGAGATGATACGATAGATTTAAACTGCACTTAACTATAAATTCATTGACCACTTCAACGTGGTTCGAGTCCTAACATATATTCCCCAAGATGTTCCATAACATTGTAGCAGAGCATGTTTTTGGGACTATGGGTGGGTGCGTCGATAATGTGCGCTTACCGAATGGGCTGAAAGGAATTACTTACTCTAGGTACTATTTGTTGGACTGGACAGTTAATCCCTCAGGTATGGAAGAGCTGGAGAGAAAAATCGACTGAGGGACTTGCACCTTTGCTCGTGTACGTCTTTTCTGTTCGCAAATATATCGATCTGAACACCACTTCATAGGCTCCTGTGGGGACTCTCTGGCCCTTTTCTCGGAGTTTACGCAATTTTATATGATATAAATATTCCTCTCATCGTACAACCACAGCTATTCTGCATGCTATGTCTGATATCATGGGGACAGGTGAGTTTTTGTCTTCCTGTTCATCGAACGCACTTCTAATCTTACTTCATTAAGTGTCTATATTATGGGTCTAATCGTTCGCGAACTACAGCGATTTTGATAACTTCCAGCGTCATAGTTACCTGCGGAGTTCTAGAAACGATATTCGTACTCGTCCTTCGGCCATTCCATGACCGTGGTCAGCACACACCCACTGATATATTTGGTATCGTTGCTTCTGCTATCATCGCCATCGCATTGTTGCCACAATACTGGGAGATATATAAACACAAAGAAGTCATTGGTGTCTCTATGGTATTCATTAGCATAGACTTTATTGGAGCTATCTTCAATGATCTCTCGCTTGTGTTTAAAGAAGAGTTGGATGTTATTGCTGTGGTGACATATTCAATCGTTGTTGTAAGTCTCCAGTTATATTTATATTATATTTATTGAAATAATATACTGACGACGATGGAACACAGGTAATGGATGGACTGGTGATTCTAGCTGCCATTATTCTCAATCCACTAGCACGCCGACGACGCCGACGGCAAGCTGCGCAAAATATGGTGGAGGTCGTATATATTTAACAGATTTAAGAGCGCAGACTTCGAAATAGTTTGGAATAAAGCAGTATCACTCATTACATGCTATCAATACAAGAAAAAAACATGATACTGCTAATACAAATACAATTCTTGCGAAGGAGAAAGTTCATAAAAGTTGAAGGAAGAGCATGCACGGATTTATACGCCACTTAGCACATTTCTTTGGAAGAAAACAAATAAGTAAACAAGGAAGATATAGTGAAATAAATACTTACCTTTTGCATCAGCATAGGCGTCCTCAAAGAATATATCAGCCAATGACATTGGAGCCTACGGACGAAATCCAACATAGATCAGAATTTTTTTTATCCCTATCCAGTGCCAGTTCACTCACCATTTCCAGTTCTTCCTCAGGCGTCGTTTTCCTCTTGCTCTTGCCTTCATCTTTCCTCGTTTCTGGGTCCTGAAGTAATAACATAAGTTAGTGATGTAACTCCCCAAAATATATCAACTCACTATGTCTGTATGTTGATCATGAAAGTAAGGATATGCAGAATTAGATACAGAGTCTGAATTCGTGTGTGGAGTATTGTAGAGAATAGGCAGCTCGTTAAAGCGATAGGGATCCATTTCAAAATCTTCGGGCCTTTCTGCCACAGAGAAAAGACGAGTGAGATGGTCAGCTTCGTCTCGAAGGCCCAAGTGAGAAGGCCAGATTTCATGGAATGGGCAATATCTCTTCTGGTGGAGAGGTGCTTTGGATTGATGTTCGTCATGTTGACGCGGAGGCATGGCGTAAGGTGAGCCGAGGCGTCCATAATTCAGGTGTGATCGAGGATCCAACCGCAAGGGATTCCTGACAAATTCCCGGTGATCCAAGAATGATCCGTTGGTGACACCTTTATCTTCAGTTGATGCAAGACCATTCGTGAAATAACCCTGATGCAACTGACGACTAGAAGGACCGTGTCCATTCAGGTTTTTCACAGGAATATTACTTCGGTCAAGTTCAGAAGGATCCAACCTTATATATGGTTTGCCATCGGGCGGCTGCCAGGAAACAGGAGCTATGCCTTGCCAGCCTTTTTCAGTCAGAGAGTCGGAAGCAGACGTGGAAGGCCTATTTTGAGGTCGCTGACTCCTCCGTTTTGAGACATTACTTCTCACAACGCACTTAGAACCATTGCTTAGGGAACGTTGGGAAGATTCATCGTTCTTTTTAACAGCCTTCTTGTATGGCTGGCGGTTCTTCGTCTTCGGAGATAATTTTGTGGTAGTGCTTCTCATGTCGTTCTGAACTTTACTGCTACGAATTCGAAGCACATGTCGGTCGAGAGAATTGAAAGAGAGGATTTTCACACACCTTTTCTACGTCCTCTCGACGTTCCGGGTCTTATCCTTCTACCTTCGGAATGAGATCTCTTCCACCTGCTGGACTCCTAACAGACGCTTTCAAGTGGTTGAAATGTTCTTGTACCCAATATCGAGGTCTGATGATATTAAGTTGACTAGTGTATGGATTTAATTAATGATTGATATTTACTGCCCATTAAATAGTGGGAGAATGGGAACTAGGCTGGGGTGTAGAAGAAAATGCGTACATGTCAAGTTTCCAGCCAAAGTAGCACGTTTGGGGGTTGTAGGAGGTCTTCAGATAGTGAGATGGAGAAGTGGGACGGAGCAATGAGGCCCGAGTCTCCTGTAGTTAAGTACTATTCATGAAATGTTTAAGAATGTTTAACCCGCCGGGCCGTGACGTTCTATGACATCACGCGCAGTTGTTTGAAAGGTGTCGGATTTTTCAATTCTTACGGGTAGCACGTGATCGCGACGCGTTCTGCGCTGTTGTTAGTGCCGCAGTTCTCAACGATGTCCTTGTTCTTTACTAGTTCGGCGTTCCTCTGATAGTCTAAAAGTGTTTGCGATCCTCTATTTTGTACAGCTGATATACGACGAGCTATTCTTGGTCCAGTTCACTGTAGTCAATGTTGAAAAAACCACCACAGCCAGCTTTCCAACGCTCCCCGCTTCTTCATTATTTTCTGAAACTCCCGACGTACATTACTCTGAAGATGCAAGACCTTCGGTATTACCAGGAGGACCTATGTTTCTGTCATAAACTTCTTAGGTCAAATTCTCAATTTATGAATTGTCGACATCTTCAGCAGATCACTGCGACGGGCGTGCTCTATAGCTCATCAACCTGTCCCCTATCACCGTCCATTGGCTTATCAACCCCTATCCACAGCACGTCACTTCACTCTTCCTTCGGATTCCCACCTACTCAAGCCACGCCACAAATCCAAACATCGATGTATGCGCAAGGGGCTAACCAAAGATTAATGAGCACACAAGCAACTCCGCCTCGAGCATTAGCTTCAGCTCTCTCTATATTGTCGTCGACAACACTGTATTCGAACGTTGCTTGAAGATTGGAACTGCGACAACCAGTTAACTGCCGAACAAATCTCATGGACACAAGAAATGGTGATTGGAACAAATGGGAGGGATCTCTACGCTAAGCAGAACTTCTTCAAATGTGATGACCGGGATCTAGGCCTTAGTAGTGGTGTACAGCAACAAACTACCATCGATCCTCGAGAGCCTTTCACTTCCACGATATCAGCTACAATTACCAAGCAAACAGCTTCTATGGACCAGGCGAACATGAATCCTAACTTCAGTATTGGTTCTTAACAACCTACTCCTGTGAATCCCAATCAACCGCACCCACCCGCGGCAGCACTCCCCGTTCCATCCATTCTAGTTACAATATCTTGGAAGCAGCTGCCAGTAATGCTATGAACATAGGCCCAAACTATACTACCGATGCTTAACGAAGTATGGTACCTCCCAGTGAATCCCGTGAACCCATATCAGCACTATCCTCATCTTTCGGTGGGCACCTATGACTTTGGCGTTTCGAATCACACTGATCAACTACCATACCAGGCACCCACAGATAAAAAAAGATATGGCACATCGGACAATATACGTGTTTAAGCTGGCTAACTGCTTGAATCCAGAACGAGCCTGCGGACGAGGCGAATACCAAGATACAAAAGCGCATATACCCAGAATATGGTGAGTGGGAGGATATATACAAGTGATTTGGCTAACGCATTTGTTTGTAGAACAAAGTAAGTAGCGGTGGTTCTAAATATATCACGGTAAGACGAGTAATAGTCTTATACCGCGTTATTAACCTGTCGATGTGTAGGAGGAAGATGCATACCCAACGTCTATTCAGGTGCTATAGCCTATGACTCCTGTCTCTTCCGCAACGAAGCAAAATAAAACAAACTCTGGATCCGCGACAAGCTCGGGCTCTAATCGTGATTCGGTAAGTAATGATATACATCTCATGGGATTTGGCTGGACGCGAATCTCTTCCAGCCGGTTTGAATCTCACGGCGCCTCAGGAAAGGGAAATGGATTGCAAAACTTGGCAAGCTTGGATTTGGCTCGAATTACTGCGTAGGTTCTCTAACAGGGAATCCTTATTGATAGCCTGCTGAAAACCTAATTGTATGAGCGCCATTACTTAATAAACCTGTCTCAGATATTGTATGGTCTCATTCAGTTCTGTATGGATAGCTGCGCTCGCTTTCATACGCGTACTTGATTAGACACTTCAGCATCAAAAATAGAAGCAAGATTTATTTTTTCATCCGCCGTTGATCAAGAAGTCCTGTTGTTTTGCGATTTTAATGTCTCAAATGCGTTTTTGAATTAACAAAATATTTTACCTAGCGATAGGCCTTTCAGAGAGGGATTACAAATTTAAAACCGTACTTTGTTGAAGAGTTCGTTGTTATCGTGAACGTGCATCATGTGTCTCATTTCGGTACGATCCTTGAGCTTTCATAGGTTTACTTGATAGGTAGAATGGTTATGAGTCTAATCTATTGCACATTTACGATGCCACAAATGTGCTAGGAGCAATAACACATCGAATCGTTGCTTTCTGATTCGTTTGGTATACATATTTCAGATCACTCAGAGATTCTGTTACGCGTAAATTTGCATAGCTTAACTGCTGGACGTCTGCGATATAGAATCAGTGTGCTAGGACACATATTCTTGTCAAATCTGAATCAGTGCATAGAATCGACGCGTACCACACGTGATGTAAACGTTGAATGGATCTCAGTCTGTTACCACCATCGTCCACCTATCGAACAGGCATACCCCTCTAAATCTCTAGTTCTGTCTCTACACCAAACTAAATTGCTCCCAAAAACAATTGCAAGACTTCTCTTCTGTTCTCTAACAAGTTCTTACCATGGATCCCGAACCTCCAAACCAAGATCCCAGCGAACCAAACTCAAGCCAGTGTGGGGGTAGTCACGAAGAGACGCAAAGTGCACTACGACGTGAACAGATATGCTCGGAATTCACGGAGGAGTGTCGTATACGCTTTGGCGACATTGTGACGGTCGAACCTGGTCAAGGTTTTGAGTGTGAGATATTCAAGGATCGAGCTGGCGCTATGGCTAAAGAGCCGAGACTGTATGCGTTTCATCATCGTTGCTGTGAATGAATAAATATTGGATCGACTAACCTTTGCCTAAACCCCCTCTCTTCTCTTAACCGTTGCCCTCGTACCCTCCTTCTGCAGAACTAGACCACGCGAGGACGATGCAGATAACGACGAAGCGCCTGTGCGGAAGAAAGTTCGGAGGTCCGAGGAAGGGAAGATGGAAGGTACGAAATCCAGTTTTACGGCAAAGACATGGATATATGACCTTTCTCCAGCAGCTACTCTCGCCATCGATAGTGCTATATCCAGCCCTTCACGGCCTGCTCCTGGTGCTCCCGACCCGTACCATAATTACGAACGTCCTCCAGGCCAATCTCGACACTCCAATGACAGTAATCAACTATTTCAACTGCAAGTCGGACTTACTAAGCGGCTCCAATGCGAAGATAAACGACGTAAGGCCCAACAAGCGGAGAAGTCCCAACAAGCAGATAATTTCCTACACCAGCAAAATTCACAAGGCTTGCAAGTCCAACTCCCAAGCCCTGCTCTCGATCAAACGCCCCAAGAGTGTATACTATCTACAACAGGTTTTGCCTCTACAAATGACTTCTTCAATCTCTCAGAAGCCGATTTCGATAGATGGGTTATGGCGCGGTCCCAGCTACCTTTCTGCGAAGATAAACCCTCCACTCCGCTAGGTGCTTCTGCAGAAGCCAAGGCTTTGAATACAATCCCATCGATTTCTCTCACACCTGCTTCACCTACGATATCTGCCACACCTGCTTCACTTACTATCGTTGCCCCGCGCCCGCGTTATTATCATCAAGTACCGAAGGCTTGGGTCAGAGGCTCTGAGCGGACATTTGAAGATTACGTTGCAGTTGCTCGACCAGATTCTTCGCCCGTGGATATCACTTCTCAAGCAAAGCAAGACACTTATGTTCAACAGGATTATACGCAACCAAGTAGCCCAACTCCTTCTCATGTTATTCAAGATACTATCCTTAAGGAATCGACATCGAACCCGGGAACAGCAACTCAAAGCACCTCACAGGCAGGACAGCAAGAACAAGCTTCGTCAGTGTTAACGCCCGGAACAAGTAGAGTCATAAAGCGAGTAACGGCCACTTTTTATATCAAGGAAGAGGAAGATGACGATACGGGGCTCGAGTATATCGACTATCCAGTAAGATGGATCTTATTTCTTTTTAATAGGCGATTGTGCTGAGTTTTACACGTAGGAAGACGATATAGAACCAGATTCGACTGAAGGAAGGAGTCTAACGCAAGGATCCGCTTCTTCTCATGCATTGAGCCAAGTATCTACCTCAAGCGAGACATTGTCTTCAGCTCCAGCAACGCCCACTAGCTCAATTCTATCTTTTGCAGATATTGTCATTCCCTCGGTGAGCTCTGTTTATGCCCTTGGTTGAATCTTGCGAATAGTCTACTCTTAGGAAGAGGAAGCTGCAGCTGTACTCGCGTCGTTCATGGCTCATGTACGAAAAGAATGTGAGCATACGGTAAGTTGAAAGCTTCTTTATAATGAACGTGGTTAATGATGTTGAGTTCAGCGTACCACGAATGTAACCCCTCCCTCTTTCCGCGATGCGTTCATGGCTGCTGTAAGAGTGTCAATGCAGGTAGGTTTACGCCCAACTCCTATAGTAAATCTCTCGAATCTGTAGGTGCTTCCAGCAAGCAATCCCAGATGTGGATGGTAAATATGCGGAGGATCCCCTAAAGCGTGTCGCGCTCATCATGGAACCATATCGGACTGTAGATGGAGGATACGTGGGAGTTGACTGCAAAGATATTGTACGACGTTTTAAAGCGGCTGGACCTGAGAGTGACGACCCGTTCAGCGTTGCCATGGGGGTGATGTACTTGTCGAATATCGGGCTGAGGTGGTGGGAGGAGTAGATTGTGGGGAAATAGTCCTATTTGGTGATTGTCGGCCAATCGTTATGACGCGTTACGACAGACTGTGGAGACGATAGCATTGCATGAAATAATATAGAATTATCCAGGAACTCGCTACTGCTGCCCAGAACTAATAACTAGTACAATATGATGAGGGCGGGTGATGAGCGATGATTTTGCGATGAGGACATTGGTAGCGACGTCATTGGTTCTGAGCCGGGATGACCCGTGTTCAAAACGAACAAGTCCCACGGAGGCAGAACTTGCCGTCATCATCCCCGTCTCCCTTATTCTTGCTTTATCCACCTATTCTAATCCCATAATGTCTACCCGCCTCGCACGCAACGTTGCCGCCAGCGTTGCCCGTCGCTCATCTAATGTTGCCTCATCGTCTGCCCGCGTCGGCAGGAGGAACATGAGCGCTGCATCACATGCTGCAGAGACAGCCAAAAAGTCCGACAAGCCGTGGATCGTGCGTCGTTTCGTTCTTCAATAATGGACTTGACAAGGATGCTAATGAAGTGCTAATCAGATTGGCGCTACTCTCGTCTTTGGACCTGCTGTAAGTCTCGTTCTTTGTGCTTCCGTAGCTCTTGGAATAGCTTGAACTCAATGTATTGCTCTAGTTCCTCTACCTCGTCTCCCCTTCTGCAAGGAAAAATCGCCACGACTTCCACGACGACAAGCACGATTACCCTGGGTACACACCAAAGGATCACGCTGCGCCTGCTGCCGAGCCCGTGGTCGTGAAGGATGACGAAGGAACACCAGCAAACGTTTCATCATCCATCAAGTTGGCTGAGGTTAGTTGTAGGATTATTCTGCTTGGAATGGAAGAATGGAATTTGACGCGTTGAAATAGCAAGAAGACGTTCCCCAGGACTCGACCACGGTAAGAATACCCCGCATTTATCTCCATTCCGCGTAATGCCCACTTGCGACGCGTCACTTCTAGCCCACTGAGGAGTCCAAGACCCGTGATGCTGCTGCTACTGAGAGCTCTGGCGATTCAGAGGTGCGTATCCTTGCTTCCTACTTTTATTCACCGCTCCCTAACATGTACTCTGCATTTTCAGCCAAGCGCCAGTGGCGCGAATGTAAGCGAAGTCAAGTCGGACGTGCAGGAGAAGGAGCTTGGCAATAAGGCTGGTACATTCAACGCCGGAGAAGAGGGACCTACGGACCAGGGCGCGCCGCGAGTCGCTGGAACGGTGAGTTTCGGCTCTTTCTTGTTTCTAGTGCTGTGGGATCGTATCTGCCTGCCGCGTTCTTGCATTCCCATATCTCTTCGAGTATAATATGGCAACTAAGTATCCCCCCTCTTTCTTGCAGGAAGGAATCACGCCCAAAGAGAAGACCGAGGGCAAGCACGAGTCCAAAGAGAAAGTGGAGAATGTCAAGCCGAATTAACTTGGTTAATCCGAGGGAAGAGGCAAGGAGAAGACGGGGAAGAAGCACCTATCTATTTCATTCAATGTTTTATGAGGAAATATCAATTAGATGTGTTTGTGCTTTTTTTTGCCTTCCTGATCGTCTTGATTTTCAATCGAAGTGAGTGTCTAGTGTTAATATCAAGGGTCGTTGGCAGTTGGCATGGTTCTAAGTACTCGCGAATATTGGTAGATATTGAGCTCTTAGCCTCACTCACGCCTGGTGAGTATTTCAGTAGTTATGATGGACATTACATTATCTTACTCTCAGTCTCTGAGCAGCGACTCCTGGTTCAGAATGACTCGATGCATTCAGAAGTTGGAAGTGGGATTTAATACTGCGTTGTATTTTTAGCTATGTCTACTAATAGAACACTATGTCGACGCTGTACATTATTTCGTTCAGGTATTGATATTATTATACGACTGTGGTTAGCCAGCAGGCTCGTTCTCTAACTTCTCTCAATAGTCAAGTATTCTCTGCTCAGTACTGGATTCTATATTTAAGTTAGTGGGATAGTTTGAAAGTTCGTTTGAACCGAGAGATATAGCAACATTATTAATTAGCGACCACATTTAAGTCTCAAATGTCCATACATGATGCTTTAGCTAGCCTTTCTTGACTATGTCAAGGTATGTAACCTCTGAAAAGATTCATGCCACTTGCCAACAGCGATTTGGGCTGTGTGGTTGAAGTTCGGGAAGTTAAGGAGTAAAAATGTTATTACTAGCCCACCGCGAGGGTCGAACTCGCAGCCTTCAGATGGTAAATTCAAGTGGAATCGAACAAATGACCCGCCTTAAAAGTCTGACGCTCTATCCGATTGAGCTAGGCGGGCATATAAAAGTAAAGGTTAAGAGCTTCCACCTTCTATGTCGCAGTCTCAACAGCTTTACAGACAGTGTTACTTAATGTCTTGAAGAGTGGAAACACTTTTCTAACATCATTATAGCAATTAAGTCAAAAACAATGGGACGAACTGTTCTATCCATCTTTAACATGGTTCAATTTAGGGTAACAGCAGTCTACACCCTCTGTTAATTGTCCTGTGTTTCCTGTACAATAGGGTTAATATAAATGAGCGCATGGCAATTGAGTATGACGTCTAAAAAAGGAGAATCACTTTGTCGTACATGTCGATTTCATCTTCATTATCTTCGGATACAGTTGTGTCTATGAGTAGAAGGAAAGTAATGCGTCGAACTAACACGCTCATATATTTTGATCGCGTGATTACTGTGGTTGTATGCGCAGAGCTGGATGTAGGGAGTTGTTGACTCTTGACAGGTTAGTAAGGCAAAGTTGATTTGAAAACTGTTATTTACTATTTTGATATTGTTATGCAGCGGCGCCCCAGCTTGTGCTAGAGCCAAGATAGGAGCCTGAGGAGGCCGAATGACAGAGGTTGGGTGTCCAGATACAGTCTAGTTGGTTATGAAGGTTTGTAGAGCAGACGAGGAATGTTGGATGGATATTTAGTCCGAGATTCGAGCTAAGGGTACTTCATAGAGCCGAGGCTTCGTTAACTACGCGTTAGGCTGGATGTGGGCTGTTGGGGACCATCGAATTCAAAAACGTAAGGTTACGATTTGGCGGGCGGCGGATTTGCGTGTTATTTCCATTATTTTGAATATGGGTATGCGATCCTAAAAGCTTAGCAGTTAGGAACATGGAATTGAAGGGTTTCCGCCTGGATGCGTGGGTAGATGTGGAAATTGCTGCTGAGGGCTAGTCAGAACTACAAGTACATACTGGATGGTTCGTATTAGGAGGGCGATAGACGGGCCGGGGAATGTAGATGCTCTGTCATTAGTATACGGACCGAGAATGGATGTGCGTTACTTGATAAGGTGGACGCCATAAGATCCAGAACCTTAGCGAGATGGGTGGCCTTAGTATTCTATCAGGATGCATAACTTGAAATTCTGATGCTAGTATTGACGACTGTAGCGAGAAATTGCTGAGACGTATTGTTGGGCATCATGGAGTGGAGGCGTGTTCCTCCAGCATGCATCAGCTGAGGGGGTATGGCTAATCAAGGCGAGTAGTTTGGGCGTGCTCGGTTGGCGGAAGCTCTAGATCAAACGCACAAGGATGACAAGCTAGTTAGTTAATGGTCATATTCACATCTATTTGGACCTTAATATATTTTTCAGAGGTATAAGACCCCCGCCTATTGGGGGAGAGCCCACAGGAGTCCACAAAGCAGAGCTGTTGTCCGATAAACTGTCTTCGAGTTCTGGGAGCGCATCCAGGTCACTAAGCGGACTTGTCACAGTGGGCAGGACTACATGTGGTGGTTCCAGAAGAGAGCCAGAAGTTACGATGGTGGGCCATACATCGAATGGCGTGGGGGAAACAGACTCGGCGAGAACTAGGGGATCGTCTTCTTCGGGAGAGATGGTATTCAAATCTGCAGCATTTAATAAGATAATACCGTCATATGGCTCAACAGTCGAAGTAGCTGGGTCCAGAGGAATATTCGAGGTATCTTGCAACTCAGAAGGAAGGCCCGTAAGGGGCAGTATTGTAGAGGATGCTTTAAGAGTCGTACCATCTTCAGTTTCCTTCATTCTTCCCTTTTGTAGTCGCCGCTGTTTGTACTCATGTGGATCGTCCTCGCTTGTAAAGTCTTCAGAAATGTAGTCGCTAGAGGAAAGGCGAAATATGAAAGTATCAGAACAGAAACAGAAAGTTGAGGAGCAAGTCCATGGACAGAGTCAATAAAAGGTAGAAAACGTGCATACATGCCAGCTGTTTCACTTCAGAGGATTTGAAGGTAAAGACGGCGTGCCGACAGTCCCAAATTCACTCTATAGATGGTTCAAGAAAGTCATTAGTCAAAATAGACTCCCTGCATGCACGCTATCAGGGAATTCATAAGGCCACTGAATCCACCCCTCTACACTCCCTAATTCACCTGCCCTTTTGTCATACATCCGGGGCCGTTTCGATTGCCGTTCTTCTTCACCTTCTCGAAGTCTAGACTGTCGTGTACGCTTTTCGCCCAATGAAACGTGCTTTGTAACCTCGAATTCTGAGCCTTTTCTCCGCAGTTCTTATAGCTCTTGGACTTTCAGCCAACAGGATGTTGAGTTCTTTGCATTTGTAGCATTGTCGGTATTGCGGTGGAGGAGAAGGAGCTTTAGTGATAATTCTGGGCGAGGACGCATAAACCGTTGCCACGGACGAATATCGCCTACACATGTAGTTCATAAGTGACAAGGATGTCATATGCCCGCCTAGCTCAATCGGATAGAGCGTCAGACTTTTAAGGCGGGTCATTACACGACCTTACGTAATCTGAAGGCTGCGAGTTCGACCCTCGCGGTGGGCTAGTGTTCACTTTTTGTCATATGTTATGCTCCTATTACTTATCAGTGTTAAATAACAAATCTATTCTGTAAGTACCGCCCTTACTCTAGACATATTTATGTAGGGCGTAATTGAATTTTGACCCAGTGAGATTGGACGGAAGTTGTTAAGGATTGTGCTGTCCCGCATCCTCATGTCAATACGGTCAGTCAGACCGAAGATTCGATTCAACATTCTTGACTACTTAAACAGAAACCTGGTGTGAAACACTCTGGATAGAAATTCAGGAGTTATATCTTCTTGCCATTATATAATAAAATTATGCATCTAATCCAAGTCCGAAGTTAAACATACATACTATCTCCTTCTCCCCGACGAGGCCTCTACAATTCCTTATGTCAAAGTTCGAGAAAGCTGGAACTTTTTGACAACGACTTGAACAATGTCTTTCCATTCAGTCATAGCGCCAATCCCTATAACCACATTGACGTTAGTTAGATCCAAAGTGGCGGATTCAAATAGTTTAAAGGCTCCTGTTGGTTGGAACTAAATAAGAAAAGGTCACTCACCGACATCTCCGCAAGCGAGGCTTTTACCTATGGGTCCAACGACATTGTAATGAATAATATCCCGAACAATTCTGAGATGTTCAGCTGTAAGCGGGTGTTCATACATTAGTGTATTCATGGCAGGGAAGACATAAGTTGGCGTCGAAGGAGAAAGTGCCCGCATTAGTGAGGTCTAAAGAACGGTCAGCTACTAAAACATTCATAAATCGAAAAAACATACGACGAGGTTATCGCACAGTCCTCCTGCGATTTTCGCAAGCGTATTGGCCGAACATGGTGCGACGAGCACAATGTCAGCCCATCGCCGCAGTTCAATATGGAGAATGGGGTCACCAATCTTGTATGTTCCCTACAGAGACGAAGTACCCTGGTTACGGCACTAATTAGAGTGCGAATTCTCGGTCAACTTACAGTCCATTCGTCAGCGTCCGTCCATATGCGCGCGCCTGTCCGCTCAACCTCCTCACGATCGAAGAATTCGAGTGATGCTTTGGTCGAGACCACCTCGATTTTAACATTGTGATACTATTTTCCCCCCAGAATTCCGTCGTTAGCATCAATCGCAGTCCGGATACCAAATAAAATTAAAAAAGATAACTAAACACACCATAAGCAGCTCTTTCACAATTAAGGGAGCCTTCACCGATGCAACGCTTCCTGTAGTTATAAGAAGGATGTGTGTATTTCCAACGACCCGCTCGGCGTCTGAGATGAAGGGCCCTGAGGACGGCATGGAATAGATTTGAGTTGGATTTGAGGCTTGGAAATGGATCAAATACGGCACATGAGAAGGAGGGCGTGCTCAGGGTTGCTGATCATTAGCAACCGGCAAGCGCGTCAACCCTGGTCAAGCACGTGTTCGCCAAGCGCGTTCGTCGCTATTATAAATAGAACCACACTCAACGCTTTGAGGCAATTTCCTTCGTGTACCTTTGTTCCTTCATTCCTCCCCTTTCTTCTTCCCGCCTTCCTCAGAGCAGCGTACGTATAATTTCTCGGGTATTCTACCACGGTTTTTTAATTTTTTATATCTCACTCTTCAGGCTCTTTCTTCACTTTCGGACCTAGTCACTCCCATTCACTAACGGAAACCCTCTATTCCTCAAATACCACTCTCTTTGCCCGTCAAAATGCGTTTCTTTGCTATTGCTACTGCCCTTGTTTCTGTCGTCGTGGCTGAGAAGTTTACCGTAATTGTAGCCGAGAATGGTGGACTCACGTACACGCCCCCCTCGTGCGCAAAAATTCTTATCGCTTTTATCTAAAATTTAACTATTATTGCAGCGTCACCGCAAAAGTCGGCGACACTATCGCCTTCCAATTGTACGCTTTATCCATCTGGCTCTAACACACTTACCGATTATTATTTTTCACAGCCAGGCCGGAAACCACGTATGTTCCTTCATTCCGATATTTATCACGCCAAGATACTGATTAGCCATGAAGACCGTGACCCAATCGACCTTCGCCAACCCTTGTACACCGATGTATGCATCCACACTTCCCCAAATATCACGTTCAAGCTTCATGACTTATTTTCTAGGACCACTCCCGCTGTTGGAATCGATTCTGGTTTTCTACCCGTCGCCGCTGGCGCGACTCAATTCCCGGAGTGGTCGTTTACAATTGATAACGGTATGCAATATGCCTCTTTTCAGGTTAATAGATTTCGTTAACATCTCGCTTTTTTCCCTTAGCATCGGCGCCTTTGTGGTTCTTCTGCAACCGCCCTCCGTAAGTTGTTCTTGGGATAATAAAAACAGCACCCAGCTGACCGTTACCGTTTCTCTTGACAGCCATTGTTCTCGAGGAATGGTATTCGCTCTTAACCCCACTCCAGAGCGTACATACGATGCCTTCTTGGTACGTATTGGTCATATTCTCAATCGCTCTTCAAGCTAAATAGATATTTCAGGCAACCGCGTTGGCTACTGGTACAGGAACCAACACAACCGCTTCAGGTTCGGCAGGTGCAACTCCCTCTGCCTCCGTCGCCGTCAGTGGTACCGCAACCGGTACAGGTGCTTCCGCGTCTGGCACTGACGCTCCCGCGGCCAACGGAGCCCACGCGCTCCTAGGTAGCGTTGCAACTCTCCTCGCCACTGTCGGTGTTGTGGCTGGGTTCATTCTCTAGGCTTCATCAGTCCTGGTCAACGGCAATTGAACTTCGGAGCTCATGCCACATCTTTAAATAATTCCTTTGCGGACGCTGGATCTGTCAGGTCAAGGTACAACATAACGCATTTTATTCGTGTACACACGCTTTTTCGGGCCTGTTGTTAGTTCTGCGGAATATAATGGGCCAGTTCATGGTGCACCACTCTTTTACACCATCCTCCAGCTCTTGGACTTGATTCGAGGCCCTCAGTGAGATACCCAAGGCTTTCTGTCAAGGGACTTCATTTGGATACATTTACATTCATGTATTCGCGGTTGCTATGTAGTTTAGCCGGCCGTGGTCCGCGGGCGAAGAACCTCGGAGCACGTCTTCAACTCATTCACTCCGATGTCCGTTAAGGTTGTAAGGTTGCTAAAGCGATTGTCCGGTGAACTCACGCAGAAGCTCTTATCGTGTCGACACTTACGGACTCCATCACAACAAGCACTATCCAAGTAGGCTTGGCAAGGACTCTCCCATAAAGATTTCGCAAGGACACCCGTGAAAACATGTATTCATCCGAAATCCTGGTATAACATTTGACGTTGAGTATGAATGTATGTGTGGGTGTGTACAAATGAGAATCCAAAAGCAAATCCAATCCACCACTGTGGCAGTGGCATCTACACAAAAGTATAACAACGGAAAGAAAACGGCGGAGATCCTAGGTGGCGGAATCTGCTACCCAGCCGTTCCATGAGAATGAGCGAACAATAAGTGAATGTTTCAAGGCTGAGACGGTAGCATGAATCAACTCTCCAAAATCCCCGCCTCCTTCCAGCGCTCCCAAAGCAGCCCAACACCCACAGGGGCATTCGACTCACCGCGAATATCCTTCACCTCCAACAGCTCATACTCCCTCCCAAACGCAAGGAAGTGAGCAAAGAGGGAGTTGAAGTGCGGCTCAGAGCGGAGGTGAAGTATTTGCTGATAATGCGCATGGTAGATGTGCGCGAAGACGCGTAGGAGCTGACGGTAGACGGTACGGATGGTGGCGGGGAAGGAGGGGTGGAAGGCTTGGTCTAGGTAAGTAACGTTAGTGAGAGGAATGATTGGGACGTGAGAGACGTACTTGTCTTAGTCGGGAAGACATTCTCATCGTCGAGGAGGTTTTGGATAGAAGACATGACGTAGTCGATATATGTTGGTGCAGGGAGAGCGGCTTGCTTTCCGCCCTGGTTTGTCCATAGGTAGTTTAGTCTGGTGTTAGGGCAATAGATTAGTGGTATAACGTGATAACGAAGTATTCTAGCTCACGAAGGACCGGCAGACATGCTAGGACACGAATGTTGCGTACAGGCCTCATTAATCACACCATAGAACTCGTTCAGATTGGTATAAAAGTCGAACACTATAACGATCGAACGCGATCAGTCCAGTCATACAGCATATCCACAGTACAAAGGCATATTTAAGAGAGCTTCACTCACTATTGACAGCTACCCATTCCATAATATCCACGTACTTAGGGAGCATCACGATCGTCTTGAAGTTTCCTTTCACAAGCGCTGCGTCTGCGAACGGGCTACATAGATACAACGGTCTCGAAGATGTAGCTCCGCCAGGTGACGGAGGCTCCGAGCCTGCAGAGTCCTTGCGTGATGGTGTCGGCGATCGCCTGGCCCCGCGGGGTGCACGAGTTTTCCTGTTCGACAGCATCGTTAATCAGATGGTCTAACGCGTGCGTGGGCTTATAACGAACCCGAAGAACGACATGACTAGGTATACTTAGGACTTAGGAGGTGTAACGAGAGTTGCGAAAGGAGAAAGGGGCGATGGTAGTGGGGGACGATGAGGACGCTCACTCGCTACTTCTGGCAATGATCAGCACCGTCTTCTGGATCGCAACGAGACCAAATGCCCAACAAATCTATCACCCAAATTTAGAACAACATGTGTTGGACACATGACCGTACTTTGTCCGGTTATTTGGTCTGGGGGACGGTAAGCAACAAATCGCGAAAGAGAAAAGCAGGACAGGATAGCAATCGCAGAACTTAAACCGATGCAGGGTTATATAAAGGATCACTTTAATATCAAGCAATATCCAAGATAAATTATCCAACACTTATACATACACCAAAAACTTTAGCAAGAGCACCAGGCTTTGCCATATTACGATAACCCTCTAAACTTAGCCTTCCAACAACCCCATCTCCTTCCACTTCTCCCAAAGCTGGCCAATGCCCACGGGAGAGGATGAGGAACCCTTCACGTCCTTGACTTCTAGAAGCTCATACTCCCGACCGAAGGCCAAGAAGTGCGCGAAGAGTGAATTGAAGTGCGGTTCAGAACGAAGATGCAGGATTTGCGTATAGTGTGCGTGGTATATGTGTGCGAATACTCGAAGGAGCTGTCGGTAGACGTGCTTTACTGTAGAGGGGAATGATGGCGGGAAGTCTTGGCCTAGTGCATGGCAGTCAGTGATGCGAAGTGCTAACGCCAAAGAGAGGGAACGAACGCACTTGATTTGGTGGGGAATACGTTCTCGTCATCAAGCAGATTTTGGATCCATGTCGTCACGTAGTCTATATATGTCGGTGCAGGTAGATGTACACTTTTGCGATCTTGATTAATCCAGGTATAGTTCAATCTGTCCAATAGAGTTATTTGCCAAGTACGGTTCGATTGCTTGAATTGGGACATACGTCTGACCTGCGGACATTGTAGGGCAATTTTGCTGTGTACAGCATTCCGCAATAACACCGTAGAATTCGTTCAAATTTGTATAGAAATCGAAGACTTTGACGGTTCCAGTTAACATGAAATAGAAAGGCCAAGCACAACTCACTGTTGACAGCAACCCATTCCATAATATCAACATACTTCGGGAGCATCACAATCGTCTTGAAGTTTCCCTTGACAAGTGCCGCTTCGACGAAAGGACTGCATAAGTATAGAGGTTTTGCGGGAGCTGGTGGTGACGGGGGCGCCGAGTTTGTTGGTGGTTGTGTATCTGTCGGAGAGAACGTCGCTGAAGTGGGCGTAGGAGACCTCTTAGGTCCTCGTTGTGCCCGGGTCATAGAACGACTACCCAAGTAACCAAACGTAGGTCAGTAAACGCCGTACACACGATCCCGAAAATGAACACTAGACGCACCCGATGGAGTTGAAGAACGACATAGTGGGCTGGTACTGAACTGAATCAGTCCGGCAATATTACAGAGCTCGGGGAGAGAGACGAAAAAAAGAATGAAGCAGCGTCTTTGAGCCCAAGAAAGAGAGACACAGGATTTGGCAGGCGGCGAACACACGAGGTTTGCGTTGAAGAGCTTACAACTCGGTCCGGAAGGAGACTAGTAAACGATCGAAGGGGGCGTGGGAGTGTTCAACTTTCCAGCGAGCCAAAAAAAAAAATAGAACGCCAACATACGCTAACGCAATGACAACGCAATTTATGTTCGATTCCCTAGCGTCTACTCGTGAAATCATGGATAGTGTCTACGGAAGTACAACCATTATGGCGTCTATCCTAGTGGTACGTGATTTATCTGTTCTTTATACTCTATAAGAATTTGGGATTATCTCTTATCTTTTGTATCCCTTGACAAAAAAGAATACAAACTCTGGCTCCAAAGAGAAAGGATCGACTGGATAGGTTCATGCGGCAAGTTCAACGTGCAAATAGCAAGGACATCAATTATCAGGGATAAAACTATTCGTGAACCCGGTTCATTGGGGTTCATGATTACAAATCATTAATCTGCCTACAAGCTTGTTTCGCCGATGGCCGTGAGTTCACCGTGGGCCGTCCAGACTCTTGTATGACTAATGTCACGCCTGCCGCTCGCTCGATGCTGTCCAACTCGACGAGCATTAACTTGTGTCCGTCACCTCATTCTTAAC